>JAQZBX010003091.1:0-67342 GCA_029593785.1 Cabassous unicinctus
TATCAAACATCGCTTAAATAAAATCAAACTGAGGGAAATATTTACAAAAGATTAAGATCTAAAGCTTTTCAAAGAAACAAAAGATTATTAAGGTCCTGATTACATCTAAAAAGCACTTGCAACTTAAGAAAAATATACATTCATCCATCATTTTTTCCAACAGACTAAGGATCGATGGAAAGAGATCTACCTCCCACTGCTACTATCATCTGTTTTAAGTTATTTATTTATTTAATAAAGATACAGAAACTTCTTGGAAACGAACTGGTCACTCTGAGCTCGAGTAAATACTGATGTTCTGGGCACCTAGAATCACTAGTAAGGAATGTACAGCTGTTTAAGAAAGACAATATCTTGCAGGACCTCAGCACCTTAAACTTGAGCTAAGCCCCAGCCTTTTAATACTTGGAGGTTGCATATCACTACTCATAAAGAACAGACACGAATGTCTACAAGCAGAAGCCCTGCATTTAAGGAGCTATTTCTACATATTAGGTCTGCCAGTCGGTGTCCTGATGTCCTTGAGTTATTTCTCTGTCTTCAGCTTCCTTGTGTCCTGGAAAACCCATTTCGTCACATACTTCAACAGAATAATGGACAAAGGGTATGAATTGGCAATTCACACACACAAAAAAGAAATACAAATGGCACATCCATATATAAAAATATATTTGACCTGTTAATCAAATGAATATAAATTACAGCAGTAAGACACTGTGTTTCATCTATCAAGTTGCCAAAATTTTAAAGCATAGCAACACTCAGTGCTGTCAATGACTTGTGGAAAAAGGCATTTTTAAAAAAATACTGCTAGTAGGAGTATAAATTGATATAAGTTTTCTTGGCAGGGCATTTTGACACGGTGTATCAAAAACCTTAAAATTGTACATACCCTTTGGCTCTGAAATTCCACTTTCAAGAATTTGTCCTAAGGTAATAACAGAAATAGGGGCAAAGATTTAACCACTAAGAAAGTTCTTACAACATAAGTTATAATACCGAAAATTCAAACAACTAAGAGTCCAAAAGTAGCAGAAACAATAAATAAATTATGAAAAAGTATAGTATGGAAAAATGTTAATCTTAGGACAAAACAGAAGTTTGGAAATTGTATTTAAAAAAGAGAAAATATACACACCAAGAATAAAAGTGTAAATATCAAAATATTTTCCATTTGCTTCTCTGGGTTGTCCAATGTACATATAATCTATGTAATTAAGAGAGATAAACTAAGAGTGTGAATTTAAATACTCATAATGTTTTATTTTTAAGTTCTCTTGATGTAAAGTTCTATTTTTATCATGTCTGTCATACCCCATCATTTTACTTGGGTTACTTAGACAGTATAATACAAAGAATGTTTACATGCTTTAAAAAATTCTAATGATTCCTGGGAGCCTTGAAACTCTTCACAATAGGTTCATTTAAACTATTTGGTTCGCCTATAAGCACATTTTGTACCCTGTCACCTATACAAAGGTAGTCGAGTCACAATAAATAAGGCACAGCCCATTATAAGGGAATGTTTCATACTTGTTTTCCGCAGCAACTGACATTTCATTCAAGCACTTTCAAATCCCCTAGGAACCTCCATATGCTGTTTGTCAAAATATTAAGACCTCTCTTTGTGAACTTTAATACCCCCATATAAACCAGTTAGAAGGATAAGCCTACTTCCCTCTGATGATTTTGATATTAACAAGTTTAGTCGGAATAATCATTTTGCAAAGTCACAATTTTCCAAAATTGTAAGATTCACATAATAGCTGCCACTTCTGGCTTTTCATAGCCTCTTTCTATCGCTCTTAGACATGTCACTCTTGGCAAGGTTTTTGGTCCTTTTTTGTTGTTTTTTTAAAAATGAATGTTTTATAGTGCTCAAGAGAGTCCTTTAATATCTGTATCTAATTATATAATTTGATGTTTTCAAGGATACATTGTATTTTTAAACAAGAAGACATTTGATATAGCTAGGGCAAAATCACGTGTCAGTTATTAAAGTGGAAACACTTATTTTCTAGCCATTCATTTAATCCTCAGGGCAAAGATTTTAATGTCCACACATATATATTTATACATATATACATATGTGTTTATATATAATCTTTTATACATATATCACACAAATCAAGGGTCACAGTATGGAAATAAATATTTTAAATAAAGTAAAACATTTGGATAAGAATGTACTATCTCCAAAATCTTTTGATGACCTGAACTCTAAAGTCCATCAAATGTAATCAATTTATACCAAACTGACTTGAAATATGTTATGATTTTAATCAATATTACAACTGTACTTTTGTTTAGTAAATATTTTCTATAGTCGACACCAAAATTTAAAATGTACACAAAGTTGTAAGATGAAAAGTACCTTAAAAGTGTTGAGGAATTCATGTTTACATAAGTCTGTATACTCTCTACCAGGACCCCTAAGAAGTCATCTTCCCCTTATTGTACTCCCCTGCCTCCATATTTTCCTTATTGTACTGCTCCTTCCTTTTCCTAAAATGATACTGAAATGACTTCCAATATAAAAATATGCCTGAACTTATATTTTCCAAGGAATTAACAGCCTAGTCCCTCCTTTCTTTCTTAGTGGAGCTTTGGAAAGAATACTCTACTCTTGGTGGTGTCACATTTTAGGCTTCTGTCTATTTCTCAAGATACTACAATTTGACTGCCACAGCTACCACTCCACAGAAATTAGTATCTTCCAATCCAATCCAAAGGACACTTTTGGCATTTATCTTACTAGGCTTCTGGAAGTTTTTCCTGATCATGCTCTCCTTTAATCTGTCTCTCTTGTCTTCTGTGAACCCAACTTGTTTGCTTTTCTTTTTGCCTCTATGGAAGGTAACTATTTGTTTCTTTCACTGGTGCTTCTTCTAAGTCTTTATGTTAAATATTGGTGAACTCAGAACTCATCTTCTATCCTCTTCTTTTTCATCCTATTTGCTTTTTGGGGTGGGCGGGGGAGTTAATTCTGCCCCATAGCTTCAACTTCAATCATATAGTTATAAAGTAAATATTTCAAAATCCTATTTGAATTTCTTACACATATACACACAGAGTTGCTGGATTACTTAACTTTCATGTCCCATTGATACCTCAAACATGTCCTTATCTGAATTATTAACTTTACCACAAATAATATCCTTTAATCTCCAGCTTGGATTATCATCATTCACCCAGTCTTCCATATTAGAGAAGAGAGACTTTTTAAACTTCTTCCTCTCCTTAACCCTATGCAATCAACTAATCACCAAGTCCTGATTCAATCTCTTTCCTTCCCGGTTCTTGATTCAAACACTTACCTTTTCTCACTTTGATAATCATAATACTTCCTAACTGGTCAATCTACTTCCAAGTTTGACTTCTGAGTCCATTATTTATTTATTTAACAAAAATTTAATTCCCATGTTCAAGCATTGGGTGAGATGAGCACAGATATATAATGGAGAACAAGGCCACATCCTCATGGAGCTTACTTCCTTGTGGGAAGGATTCTACACCGTATTCTACACTGTATGTCAGATACTTTGTAAAATGGAAATATGACTATAATATTCCTCTACATTAGATTCTCTCAGAGCCTCTCCTTTACCTACAAGAAAAAGTGCAAATTCCTTAGCATCACCATGAAGGCCCTCTGTTATGGGCTGGGGCGATTTGTCCAGCCCCAACTTTCATCACTCATTTACACACACCCTGAGTTCCAGGCACCAAACAACTTGTGGCTTCCAGAACAGTCCTTTTACACTTTCTCTTTCTGCTGCTTTGTGTACATCTTGGATTTCTATACATCTTTTAAGCCTCTGTTCAAATACCACCTCTTTCCTTCTTTATAAGGCATTCTCTCCTGTCCCCACTCTCTGTTGGTGATAATCTGCTCTGTGCTGATAATGACTTTTTATATTCTATTGTAATAACACTTACCTCATTAAAATATAGTTATCAGTTTACGTTAGGCCAACCAGCCTGTGAATTTCTAGAGGTCAGGGACTAGATCTTACTAATTTTGTTTTCCCAGCACCTAGTATAATACCCAGCACTTATTATTCATTGAACGAAGAAGAGCTGATATGCTAAATAAGAAGTCAATTCAATAAACCCTGCCCAAACTTCATTCAGTTTTACATTTCTTTGTGATTTAAAATAATAATATTTAAAATAAAGGTAATATTCTTTAGATACTTTTGATGGTCCTCTCCTAATGTTTATATTCACTGTATCCATTTTAATATGCATTCAACTAGCTTTTACATTCACTTTATGTACAGCCTATTCATTATGGAAAACCGTCTCAAGTCAACCGATAAATCTAAGAAAAATTTAATATAGTGAAACTATCATTCAAAGTACTCATTAAATAATGTATAAGGTTTTCACACATAAACCAGCAGACTCTATATGTATGTAATGTTAAACAGAATTATTATGACTTGAGAAGGATATACTTTAAACAGCACCAAAAAATGAGTTAGTTGCTCTTCAAACACTTGGATACCCTCTGAATAGCAAATTAACTAAGGTTCTATGCTTTTAATACTTATTTTTTCTATTTCAGTGATAATTACATCAATAAACCTGATTCAGCATTTGCTGCTGTTCAATTCATTAATTAAAACAATTTTACTGCTACCACTGTGATTTTTCAAGGATATCAAAAACACATTCAAAGATCAAAATAGCATACATCATCAGTTTTGATATGTGCATTATATGCTTTGCTTTGATTTTAACTCTAAAATTAAAACGAACATTTAGTATTTAAACAGAAATAGCATATAATCTATATACATTGAACAAAAATACTTAGAATACAAGTTGAGCTTAACACTGTAATATTCATGTGAAGAATAACAAACTGCCAAGTTTTCCCAAAAAAACCTCTTGGAATAGAAAAATATAAATATAAATACTTAAGTAATAAGAATGATAGTGGCCTTTATATTCTTCTTAATTTCCATTTTCATAATACTAAATTTTAAAATATTTAAAATAATATATTTAAAATATTTAAATCATAACTTACTATGCTCAAGAGGGACTTGAATATATCCAGGAAGTGAATATATTTCACTTTTAAATAAATATGCAAGCTTTTGCTTAAAGAATGACAAGTTGCTTGCTATAAATGTGTACATATCAAGGCAATGTATTTTTATATATTAGGGGCTATTTGACTGTATTTTGCATAGCAGCACTTTAATTCAGAGTTTGATTTAGTAAGCACACCAACTTTTCCTGTGGTTAACATCCCAAAGCACCTAAAACATAAAATTTAATTTACAAGAGTAGAACATGCCAGTATTGACCATTACGCATCAGAAGAGGGGCCAAAATGAAATTTATATTCAAGTTATAGTTTAGTGTGCATCATAGAATCACATAAAATCAGAATAACAATGAAATACTATTTCTTACAGCAACACAAGATCACCTTAATTCTTACAACCAGTTTCCAAAATAGGCTGAGAGGTACATAGATAAAGTTGAAAGAATGGAATTAGACTAGGTAGGGAAAAAAAAGTACATGTCTCTTCAAATTATCTTCAGAAAACTCAATAATTCTCCCCTTCGTGAAAGGAGACAGAGAGAAATGATAACTGTGTTGTTGCCAGAACACATAAGAATGTGACATAATGCCACTAGAAGTTTCTCCCAAACTTCTAGAATTTAATTAGTAGCAGCTACAAGTCCTACCATTTCCTTTCTCTCAACTATATGTAGTTGCTCAAAAAGAGAAGAAATTGCACTGCCTACTGTTCTAGGGAACATATCTGCCTGGCATGGTCATTTGGATTGCAAAATAGCTAAAGTTTTCTGCTGAGAGACTGATGTAAATGGTATCTCTACAGTAGTTTATCAAAGGAAAAGGAATACCTTTTTCCTTTTAAAGTACAATAACTCAACTTTTAGAATTTATCTATCCATGGAGAAAGTAGACTTTTAAAGTACTATTGTAAAGGACAAGAAAATTGGTTCCTTGAAAACTGTTTTATCTTTGCAAAGCAAGTAATCTTTTACACTTAAAAATATTACACTTTAATGTTAGACCCCCTTTGTTAGCTAAGTAAGCCCTTAATACTCTAGTATCATGCACAATTAGTGTAGCAATAGTGGGGTCTTACAACAGGTATATTGCTAAGACCCCAGGTGAGAAAGAAAGTCTTCTGGGAATGATTTATTTTATTGTGTGAACTGATAGGCATCAGTTAAATTGCCTTTTAATTGACTGGCTGTCTAAGTAACATGCCTTTGAGGGAAATACTACTTTTGAAATTTCCCTTGGCTGGGAGGGGAAGGAGCATGCTAAAGTCTTTGAAGTCTACAGCCATCAGTCTAATTATCAGCACCATTCAATGTACACTCATTTAATTACAGTAAATTAAAGGGATGTGGGGTTTTGGAGGAAAATAGAGTCAATAAATAGTGACAGAAATTCCAGACCATGCAAATTACCAGTGCCTTTTCTTGAACAGATCCTTAGTTCTCTCTCCTCTTGCCAAAAGTACAAACACTTGACTAATGTAGACACAGGGAAGATAAGAAAGAGGTGGTGAGTGGTTGAAGTAAGAGACATTTGTTGTGAGCCAAAACTGTGTAGGTTTGATATTGTTTATCTAAATTAATAATATTCACAATCATTTAAGAGAGAGATATAATTTTCCATCTTTTACAAATAATAACAATAAAAATAATAATAAGAGCACACACTTATTTGGAACTCATTAAATGCCAGTCACTGTTGTAAGCACACGATATACACAAGCTCATTTACTCCTCACGACAACTCTACGAAGGCGGTATATTACTTACTCTTGGCTCTCTTTTACCAGACAGGAAACTGCAGCATGGAAAGGGTAAAGGACGTGCCCAAGGTCACGCACCTAGGAGGTGGCAGAGCCAATTCAAAGCCAGGTGCTCTGCACCCAGACAACACACTCTCCATCCCTGCCATCACAGAGGCCCTCCAGGTCCAAATCTCGACCGAGGTGGAAACGGAGGGCCAAGTCCTCCTAGTCTGTCTGACATGAAAGGCCACCTCTTTCCAAGAGGTGCTATGAGGTCATGGAGATGGAGAAGGAGCAGGATGAGGGGCCTCAAGTAGGAACACCACGCGTCCAGAACTAGCGGTGCAACTGATGACCTAGCAGGCAGAGATGAAAGGTTTGGGAACTCCAGCTCTGGGTGATTCTGGGGGAAATGATTGGAAATTATTTGAAACCCTGACCAGTGTGCCTCCGAATCCAGGTACCTTTCGCAATGTCATATTGCAGAATGATAGTACATGCACAGCTTCTTCTGGGAAATGATGTGCATGCAAACATTCTTAAAGCTTAAAGACTGATGTTTTGACAAAAGCCCTTTGTTCCCGGACTTTGTGGAAACTAGACCAGATTACGTGCAGAGATGGATAGTAGGAATTCAGTCAGGGGTCTCTTAAAAATACCGCAAGGACAGACAGGAACGATGTCTAAAACAGCCAAAGCTTACGGGTAATTTTTCCTTTGATTAGGGCTTATTTTGTCACCTTTTAACAGCCTCTAGAATTCTGTTAATGGGTGGTCACAAATCACTGCCCCAAAAGGATTTGCTTTATTTAGTACATGGTAGTTGTCTTAGAATGATGATGTCATGATAAAAATCATGTGTGAAGAAGGGACTTAGTCCTATATGTTTAATTTGGAAAAAGATCACCATTTTGAATTCCATATGAAACTCAGTTACTGTAAAAAAAAATGTATTAAAAATGCTTCAAATTCCCATGGTGGGTGAAGAGTTAGTTTTGCAAAAGAATAAATTTTATCACTTGTTTTGAATCCCTGTTAACAGGGAGATGTGTGACATGGTCCGAATGCTCTTTTACTCTCATGGGATGCTCAGGCCATCAAAATTTCATTAGCCTCACAGCAGTTCTAGCGCCTTCTTAACTTGAACTGTTGGCCTCTTTATCAATAAATAAATGAAATCTAATCCCTTTTAGTGACTCAACTCTTCTTTGAAATTTAACTAGAACATCAGGCACTCTGCTTGCATAATTTTACAAATGTTATATAACGTGTTGTGTTTTGTTTTGTTTTTTCCTGGGGAAAACAGCCTTATTCACAGTTATTTAAAATAAGGAAAAGAGTCCATGAAAACTCCCATGTTAAATTGAAAACAAGTCAGTGTTTTCCTAAATTAGTTTCATTTGGTTAGTTATTTTACTCGTCCTTCTTGTTTTGACCCTTAGTGACATAAGAGAAATTCCAAGGACACGTCTCATGAACAAAATTAGACTATGAAATCATTGAAGAACAAAAGGAAAATCAGTTGTCTTTCAAACCGAGAGCAACTTAAAATACCTGAGGAGATTGGAATTAACTATTTTAGTAAGTTTGTATTCAAAATATTTCATAAGCAGTAACGATACTAAAAACATGTAGTGGTTCTCAGCATATTGTTTATAAAGATGTTAGAAGAACCAGTGTATGGCTGCAAATTTTAATTTTTACTACAACCCAGCTTAAGCTAAAAAATTTTTTCATATCAGGAAAACAAAATCCTTAGTGTCCTTGTTTAGTTCCACAAGTCAAAATTACAAGGTCTGCTAAATACCTCAGGAAATTATGTTTCCCTAGATCTTCATGTCATAAATTACTTCAAATGGAATCTTGTTCCTTCTGACTAATCACTGAAATTTCAGAACAAATAAAGTAATCTGAAATGTTCCTACAGAAGACATACATATTAAATATAGGAAATATTCAGTATTCATTAAGATACCATATCCATTTTATTTATTCCTCTCTTGTCCTCTTATTGACCTTATTGGGGATTCTTAGACCATCAAGATATTGTTTTAAAAAAACAAACAAAACCAAACCTTGGGAAAAGAGTAAACACAAATTTAAGTCATCACTTTGCCCAGTTCAACAAACTGCTTTTGACACTTTATACTCTGAACTGGGCTGACCTGTTTACTCTCAACGAATGCTACCAAATGTTCTGGATTTCAAGGCAAGGCCCTTGACACACACTCCCTGTCTCTCTTCATTCTGCTTCATAACATCCACTTGGAGGAATGGAAGAGTTCAACTTTTCTTGCCTTGACATGACTCTAAGAACAAGGTCTATGAGATCCCTAGGGAAATGAGTTCCTCCTCTGGATGATAGCAATGAATGTAAATGGAGAGGGGCAGTGGTGTGGGAAACTCACACAAGACTTCCACTCTCCTAATCATTTGGATATTATATACAGTTAACTAAAGGTTATAAAGCTCGTAGTTTTATATTTCCTGAAAAGAAAAATGAATGCTTTGGGAATTCACTGGAATGGTTTTAGCAGACATATAATTAAGAAAATAGTAAAATTCATTCATATTCTACCAATACAAATAAACTTGTTATTAGAGAGAGAGAGAAAAATGCTACAAAGGTTTTGGGTAGAAAGGGCAAGGTGACCCTGATATGAAAAAAATATTTTATAGATATGGATAAGGATGATCTGCAGATATGCAGATAATCAGAACTGAATGCATTATCCTGCTGCTTTCCCTTCTATAACAATTATAACCTTCATGGTATATTTTAGGAAATTCAAACGCCCAATGCTACATTTGAATATAACCACTGTACCTCCAAGTAGCTCAAGGAGTGTCATGTGAAGATGTGGATGGACAGGAAGCAAATGTTTACACCACCTCACATATTTGAGGTTAGTGACTTCTGAATCCACTATGAAAATTGATATAAACACAGGATTTACTGAGGTGAATGGATTAGCTGAGGGAATTGCTGGCAGTCTGATTTCAAGACTCATCTTGTCAGAAAGAATGGTCCTTGTTTCCTGTTTTGGGTTGAAATAAAGCCAGCTTCCATCAAGAACTGACACTTCCAAAATGAAGATATTAAGTTCATCGTAGTAATTGATTTTTACTTAGGTTTAACGCACTAAAGTATTGTAAATAAGATAAGAAATCATTTTAGTTGGTTTAAATTAGACCTTTTTCATGAATAGAAAGGAAATGACTAATAAACAATGGGAAACACTAAATACCACTTCATATTATGACTTAAACTAAAATTGAAAGCTAACAACAAATCTACTTTCCCATTATATAGCAAAGCCTACAAAGTTGCAATAAATAAGAAAAGTGAAATATCATTGGTGAAACAACCATCTTCCTTTTCAAACATCATACAGTTCTGTCATTTTAATTTTCTCTTCACCTTTTGGTGTCATATATGTATAGCATCAATAATGAGATTGAACTAACAAGCGCACTGTTAATATTAAATACCAAAGGAGAAATGTTTTATTGCTAACTGGTACGTTGGTGTCTTGTGCTCCAATTCTGCCTAGAAGCAGCATTGCCCAAAAATTAAGTTTTCTTTTCAATCCATTATTGTATATAAAATATTCTGGTTTTTTTTTTTTTTTCATTATCCTGCAATGACAATTGGAAAAAAAGCACCAACAATTTATAAAGACATTGTTTCTTATAATATGTAAAGCTGCGACTTAGATTTACAAAATTCCATTTTGTGAGTGTGGATTTAATTGCATAGTAATTCAGTTCCCAAAGCACATCAAAGGCCACACTTCTTTCTTTACCAAGATTTCAATTGCTCTCATCAACTAGCAAGTTTAGTGATCAAATTTGTTTATCAATCGCTTGAGTCCTGTTAATAAATGATTATGTGTGCTCACTCATTCACTCTAAGATTCTGCAAGAGGAATCTACAAAGACATCTTTGGTTGCAAGCTAGCTCTGTGGTAAATTTTATCACCACTTGCTTTGCTACTCCATAGAGGGTAACATGTGACGTGGTCCAAGGTAAGTCAAAGCTAATCTCTTTTTTTCTATACGTGATTAAACTGTTTTTCAAAACTATAGCTAACACGTCATAGACTGCTTGTACATTTAACAATCTGATTTTGAATACTGATATTTTTTCCAGGAAAAAAAATGCATTATTCAAGGACATTTTTTGAGATCTAATGCATTGACACAAAAAGAAAAAAGGAAGGACAGAAGGAAGAAAGGAGAGAAGGAAGGAAAGCATGCTCCCATAGTCAACCAAAACAAAGCACTGAATACCAACATTACAAAGCAAAGAGTGAAACTTACCATTCTCACTGTCCGACTTGTTTTCGTGCTCTGTATCTGTCAGGGTGAGGGCTGAGTTGGATCGACTTGACAGGCAGGAGCTGCGGCCTGATTTGACCCCCCTGCCCCAAAGTCTCATGGCATGCTCTGGGGACATCACTGCTTCATTTTCAGTATCAGCATCTGACCCTGCACTGATAGAGTAACCTCTGTGGGGGAGCCCCATTTCCGCACAAAATGCCAGTCCTCTTCGAGTTGCAGGTTCACAAACTCCTAACTGCCTTAGGGTAAAATTCTGTCCTAATTAGGAGGAAAAAAAGATAACAACTAGTGAGTATATGTTTAGTGAGGTTTTTTTTTGTTTGTTTTTTGTTTTTTTTTTAATAGAAAATATCCCTAAAAATAAACACTCATGCATTCAGGCTTTAGGCTATCAGTACCAGGTGTTTATATTAGCTTCGCTGGTCTTAGGGTCAGTGGGTGCAATTATGGGTGGGGACTCCACCCCTTTTTCACACATATCCCAGCTTACAGCTCTTTTGTCAACTGTTTAAGCCCGTAAGCACCTCCAGAGATGGTCAAGTAAAGTAGCAAAGACCATGGAAAGTAAGAGTAACCTTTCATTCAACCCAGAGAAAGGTTTCGTTATCAATGATAGTTTGCTTAGCAGACTTGTGAAACAATAGAAATCTGAGAATTACTTCCTGTGAGCCGGTTCTAGTCTCAAACAATAGGACTTTGCCATCCAGCTATCACTTCTCTGAAATAGGAAAGGTTTCCTTCAAGAAGAGTAAGTTGCTCATTAACTAGGAATAGGAGCTTGGTCAGTTTTTATTATATCTTCCCACCTTAACTCAGCAACTAATATAAACACGTATCACATATGTACCTATGTGTGTGTGGGCATGTGTGTTAACACATTAGATTTTGGAGCAAAACATCTTGAAAACTTGCAGCACATTTTGGATCTCTTGGGCTTTCCAGACTTTTTGCTTTAATAAATACCTGGGAACATCTGCAAACTATTTTTTTGCAAATAAAGTATACTCTAAAAATAAAATGGGAGTATTATGTAGTTAAAAATTAATGATAAAATCAAGTTCCTTGAAAAATAAATGGTTGTGAACCCTGCAGGACTTTACTAATAAATTGAGCATAAAAAAACTTGTGACATTGCAATAACTTAAAGCAAAAGTGTTTAAATTAGGCAACACT
Organism: Cabassous unicinctus; assembly: GCA_029593785.1. Taxonomy (NCBI): domain Eukaryota; kingdom Metazoa; phylum Chordata; class Mammalia; order Cingulata; family Chlamyphoridae; genus Cabassous; species Cabassous unicinctus. The sequence continues at coordinate 12,318 of JAQZBX010003091.1, forward strand.
TTGAAATGACTGCTATTATCAATGACTTTTCCAAGCCTGTATTTATTCTTGAAATTTCACATGTTTTGTGATGCTATGGATGAAAAGGGAGAGAAAAATGTTTGCTTGTAGGATGCATTTATATGGATCTTCCATTTCTTGTCTCTTGTTGACGTGGTAGAGTGTGAGGTTTAGGTACTAACCAGAATTAAAATACATGTAAAGAATAAGTACACACAGACTGATTTAAATGCTATCACATAATAATCAAACCTTTTAAGATTATTAAGCATTTGTATTTCTCATAGTTTTCATTTTCCTACTTCCATCTCTTAAAGCAATGAAATTTTTAAATTTAATTACTGTAATGAGAAATAACATGCATTAAATTTTTAAAAAGAGGATGCTATAAATTGTTTGCAATAAAATAATATTCTGAATCTCCTAGGATGTAAGTCAAACATATATGCACATTATTGTAAATATTTGGTTGTAAAGATATTAGCACTTTCCAGGCCTCAATATATTTTAACTAGTGTGGTTAATTGCTTTATTGCCATGGTCATATCAGAAGTTGGAATCGGCTTTATCTCAGTCAGACTTCCAAATGGATTCTGACAATGACCCTCACAGATAATGAAAATCAGTGGCTACAATTAGCTACAAATCAAACTGTGCTTATCAGAGAGATGTGAATAAGTATCTGAATCGAAAAGTATGTCAAAAGGAAAAAAAAGGAAGTAGGGAAAAAAAAAGGTGGGAACAAAGGAAGAAAGATGCCACTGAACAGTGGGAAAGCAGGCAAGCTCAATGAGGTAAGACAAGGTGTTTAAATATTTTTTAATGAATTATTGTGCATAGTACCTATGGCAGTAAATCCAAACAGAGTCAATGTCATAATGGACAGTTAATGGAATAGCTCTGGAAGGGATGACCCAGTGTTATTTACATGCCAAGTTTAAAATGGGAGAAGGCAAAAAGGGGGCCTAAACAATTAAATATTACCATCAGACATGCTGATTTTCCTAAATAAGAACAATACAAAATATATTTTAGAGGGTGAAAATTAAATAAGATCTTCTTTCCTCAGAGGCATCTTTCATCCATTTTAGAATAAAAAGAGAGAAGTTAAAAGACAGTAAGAACTCCCTTTCTCTCTGAATGTAACTTGAAACATTTTTTACATTATTGGCTTTATACAATATCTCCATCTTGATGCAAAAATCTATGAGGTGAAGGAAAGCAGAAAGCTGCCACATACATTATTTGTCATCCAGGTATGTAAACACAGTTCAGATGGCAATAAATATCCAACACATGATCCCTATGAATTGATACGTGCATCCCAAACTGCATCAACATTTGACCTTCTAAAGCCAATCTCTCATAATGATTCAGAACTCTGAAGGGCTGTTGATAAAATACAAGCTAGCTAGCAAGCATAACAGAAGGAATCCCTGTTAGATTTCCTCATTGAAATAAAAAGTTTGTTTTTGTATCCACCAGGAGCGAATACTAAATTTGGTCTCACAAGACCTGGATAAAAGCCACTTAACTAACTCTGATCAAATCACTTTACCACTCTTGAGTTTCTTCATCTCTCAGGGCTGTCATGACTTTTCCAAGAGGTGGTTTATATAAATGTAACTAGTACAAGGAAGGGCCAAATGAAATATGGGGGAGGGGGGTAAATTTCCTGATAAGTGTTCTACATGTTTTACATGAAGATGATTTTCTCTTAATTTTCTCCAAATTATATTTTTAACCTCAATTTTCTAAAAAGAAATAATTTCTTTTGGTGAATATCATGATGAAGCATTTGCCTGGTATCACAGATACAGAAAGTGATCACAGGACCCCTGGGGGAAGGTGGTCCAATATGTGGGCCTGGGATGTTCTCGCCCCTCTGATGTCTAGGTTTGTGCTTTGATGTGCTCTCGCTCTCTCTCTTGCTCTCTCTCTCTCCTTTGTTTTTTTGTTTTGTTTTGTTTTGTTTGTCCCTTTTTTAAAAAACAGCCTTATTGAAATCTAATTCACATATCACATAATTCACCCATTTAAAGTGTACAATTCAATGGTTTTTAGTATATTCACAGAGTTATGCAACTATCACCAAATTGATTTTAGAACATTTTCATCACCCCAATAGAAACCCTGTACCCTTAAGCTGTCACTCCATTTTCTCTAGGCTCCACCCCTTACCCACCCAACTTTCAGCCAGAGGCAACCAATAATCTACTTTATGCCTCTATAGATTTGCCCATTCTAGACATTTCATATAAAGGAGATCATACAATATGTGTTTGTGTGTGTGTCTGGCCACTTTCACTCAGAATAATGCTGTCAAGGTCCATCCGTGTTGTAGCATGCATCAGTGCCACATTCCTTTTTATGGCTGAATACTATTTCATGGTATGGATGTACCACATTTTATTTAGCCATTCATCAGTTGACAGACATGTAGGCTGCTTCTACATTTTGACTATCATGAATAATACTGCTATGAACACTTAAGTTTTTGTGTGGATGTATGTTTTCATTTCTTTTGGGTAGACAACTAAGAGCGGAATTGCTGGGTCATGTAGTAACTCTGTCTAACCTTTTGAAGAACTGCCAGATTGTTTTTCAAAGTGGATGCACCATTTTCCATTCCTACCAGCAGTGTATGAGGATTCCAATATCTCCACATCCTTGTCAACACTTGTTATTGTCTGTTGGTTCTCTTTTATATCACACTGCAGGTGGGCCTGGAGTTTTAAAACAATATACAGTGATGTAGGCCATTGATCTTGAAATTTGGGGGACAAACCAAGAATCAGTGTTCTCTTAAAAAGTAGCTGATTCTATGGGCCCTCAATGTGAATTTATTCTTACTTTATTCTAGCATTTTTTTCCTTGCCTTCTATTATGCTTCTTTATTCCTTATAAAATATTTTTCTATTAAAACTAAAAGTAATTTTTAGTTCAGCAATTCTACCTTTAGGCCTATATCCTATAGAAATAAAATCACTTGTTCTTAAGCACATATAGACAAGGACTGTTTATTGCGGCATTGTCTCAAAAATTTAAACAACCCTAATGTTTATCAGAAAGGAAATGACTGAATAAGTTATATATCCATGTGATGGAACATTATATGGCTAACATAAAGAGTTGGTTTGGACCTATATTTGATCCAAAGGGAAGTCCATTATATATATTTCAAGTGGAAAAAATACAAATTGCAGAGCAGTATGTATAGTATGATCTCACTTTTGGAAATAAAAAGGAAGAAAACCAGCAAATTATATAAGTGCTTATGATTTTCAGCATGCATGAAGGTTGGGAAAGCTACACAGGTGTTAAAGATGGGTCATTCAGGAGGAGTTGTAAGTGAAGAAGATTAGTAATTTTCTTTTTTATAGTTTTGAATTATTTTTAAGATAATTATTTCAATAATTTTATAAAACAATGAAAATCAAATCCTATCCTCTTTTGTAAATTAACAAGCACACTTTTTTTCAATTATTTGCTCTTTGATAGTTCCTACACAATAATTCAAAATTCAATTTATTACCTTCTCTTGGGGAAGCTGGGTTTTAAAAGTCCTTCCTCATTTACTATAAACAAATAAAGCTGGGTAAGAAATACGAAAGCATTATTTTTCTCCTATTTCAATCATTCCCTTTTCCTTCCTCATATGTGAAATATTTTAAAGGAAATAACCATCTATTCCTTCTACTGTAACAACCCTCAAAACTGATTATAATATAAAAATTGACAAATCAATATAAATTTAATACACAGAAATTTAAAAATCTATAACTGTCTTCATTTTCCTGGCTTGTCATAAGCTTGGATGGAATTTTCTATTCTCAGATGTAGAGTGACATCCCCCTCCATGGGTCAAGCATGACACAAAATGTGCATGCATCGTTGTCACCCATATGTAGAGTTCCTTTATGTGCTGTTTGCAAAATGGTAAGAAGACCACACAATATTAGAAATGTATGTACTTTTTTTTCCTCTGATGCCTGCGTATATTTTAGAGGACACTCCAAACTCTTTAACCTCCTCAACTTAAGGTTTTCATTGTTTGAACAGAATACCCATCCTTAAACAAGTATTTGCAATTATGATGAAGGTATAAACCTTAACTTATAAGGCCCTATACAAAACTACAATTTTTTAAAAAATTCACTTAGTCTCACTAAAAACCTTAAGCCCTTCCTCCATTTTACTCTGTATTTATAATATAAATATCTACTAGTATTTGTTCAGTTTAGCTATCAATAAGTTATTAACACCTCTAAGCACATAAATACTGAATCCCTCAAATTTTTAGAGGACAGAAAAAACGACCACCTTATGGCATACTTATAATCTAATTTATTAAGCAAAAGGCAAGTCTAATGGAAGCTACTGCAGGCAGCCACCTCGACAGTCCTCTTGACTGCAGCTGCACAGGATGCTTTGTCAGTGAAAATATGAGGCTGGGGCTCTATCTGTTCACTAAGGTGAAAAGGATGTAATGGGTGAGGAACGAAATGCTGTGTTTATCTGCAAGCAGAGAAATCTGGACTAGAACGAATGGCTCCGGAGAACATGCATTTTCTTTAAGATAAGTTTCGTGATGGCTCCAGGGATGTAAAGGTCTGGTGGCACAGAAGACAAAAATTAGGTTGTGAGTCGGCTGACTTGTAAAGAAAGAACATCTTAAACATGTACCACAAAGGACTAACATGCCCAACTACAAAAGAAACAAAAAACAAACAAAAAACCGCAACACTGATTTTAGCAACCATCTGCAATTAGAAAAATAAACTTCAATGGGTTCTGAAAATGAATTTGCTTCTTATTTTTAACTTAGTAATTATTTCCTTAGAATAATCCATGACCGGAGGATGCTAATATGCCAACAACATATCTGCTGGTATCTGATAGCAGAACTGCAGTAGGTATTGGTTTAACTGTGAGGATGGTTTGGCATGAAGCAGCAGGTGTTTAATAATTGTGATTGTAGCAGCACCACAGTGACTCCTGATGCAGAACCAAAATTGGCAACGTGGGGAGGAACTGGATACAAGTGTAGCAGTAAGCTGGAGGCTCAAGACAGTAGACCAATACCTGCCCAAGCAGGGAAAAAAGATTATTCCCACTGTGCCAGGAGGAGGGCTGTAAGCTACATCTATCTAGTCGTACCTTCTGGTAGGTAATCTAGCAGGTTGGCCGCCAAGCCAGAAAGAACACTTGCCTTCTTAACAGCCAAAATTAGGTAACAATCAGTTAGGCAGGGGAGCTGAAAGAGGGAGCGAAGAGGAAAACATTAACTGAAACAATGATAAACTGGAGCTATTTAACTTGTGTCTTTAAGTACAGAAATTTAAGGTTGAGTAAACATGACCATCTAAATCCTTTAATCCTGCCGCTGACATTTATAGTGACTGAGAAGGATTAACCATTTTGATCTCTAAATGAATCATTTTAAGTAGTTAATATTTAAAAGTAATAGATTTTGGAGTTGCAGTAATTAGCCTAGTGGATCTGATCAAAGTTTCCAGTTTTTGTCTCTCTTTATAAAACCCTATTCTCACAAAAAGTAAGTTTTCCCAGCATCAGCAAATTTTTCAGAATACATGAGAAAGGGTTTCAGATTCCTTTCATTTTTGTATGATGACAGAGGTGAGGGGTAACACTGGGAAAATGAAAAATTGGGGGTCTAACTGGAAATTCATAGCAGCATTAAGTGCTGAATGGTAAGACCATATGGTTATATTTCTTTTGAAGTCTAGGATCAGTTCCCATTATTCACTATAATGGCATCCAAGACTAAACTAAATCTCAGTGTTTAAAATTAAAAGCATTTTCCTCTTGGCTCCAGAATCTTCCTCTTTCACAATTTCCAGCATGTCTAAGTGTTTAATATATTTTCATGCTGCAAAAATACATATAAATAAAAATAAGTATAAGAAAAACTAATTTGTTCCTTCTCACTTCCAAAGCAGGATGAAATGGTGCAGAGAGAAGAGTTGATATTAAAGTAAACACATAATTAGTGTCTTAATCAAAGAAGATATTAATACTATTTTTACATCTGTCCTATGTTACTAGAGACATTCTAGAGCTCCATGTACAATCTTGATGTACTGCATTTAAGAAATATGTATTCAATCCTTTTGAGCTTTTGGAACATAAGAGTATGTAGAAACATTTTTAAATTATCATTTTAGCAATAGTTTGATCATAAAACTGCCCCCAAAAGGTAACTATATGTACGAGTTTAAAATGGGCCTTTTTTCTACTTGGAAATTAAAGAAAATATTTGAAAGGCATGGGCTCATCATATGCCACCAACTCTTCGCAGTCTTCCTGGATACATTGTGTAGGCTATTATCTTTTTTTTTTTAAGGTTTATTTTATTTATTTATCCCCCCCTTGCTGCTTGTGTTTGCTGTGTGCTTTTCTGTGTCTGCTTGTCTCCCTTTGTTGCATCATCTTGCTGTGCCAGCTCACCACGTTGCCCGTGCCGGCTTGGGAATCGAACCCAGGGCCTCCCATATGGTAAACGGGAGCCCAACCACTTGAGCCACATCTGCTTCCCTATTATCATAATGGGGAAAATGTCTTTATGCAGCAAAGCATTATAGTGCAACAAGAGCAGAGATTGTTTTTAAGAAAAGATTGGAGTTATGGTTTACTAGAGACAATGTGATTCTGCTCATAGCACTAAATGAAATCTCACCCTGGCTGAAGCTGGATGCAAGGAAAAACACAAACCCAAAACTTTCCACATTCAATCAAGTCGCAGTTGTTTGAACATACCTAGGCATTGTTGTTATTGCTGTTGTTTTTAATTGTTTAAGGAAATTTTACATGCAGTGAAATATACAGATATTAAATGGGTACTTCGATGGGTTTTCACAAATGTATGAACCCCATCTAGCCATGACCCCAACCCAGATATAGCACATCCCCATCACTTCCACAAAGTTTTCTTGTGTCCCTCCTGTCAATCCCCACATCCACAGGCTACGACTCTTCTGCATTCTTTTATTATAGATTAGTTTTGCTAGCTCTTAAAATTCATACAAATGGAATCATACAGTATGTACTCCTTTATGACTGGCTTTTTTTTTTTTTTCTTAACATAATGTTTTCCAGGTTCATCCACATTGTAGCATTTATCAGCAGTTCATTCATTTATTTCGCTGAGTAATGTTCTATTGTATGAATATACTACAGTTTGCCATGTCCAATCACCTGATGATTCCAGTTTTGATCTATTACAAATAAAGTGGCTATGAACATAAATTTCCATTTGTTTTGGGTAAACACTTAGGAGATGACTGTTTGGTCATAGAGGAGATGTTACATTTAACTTTATATAATAAATCACCATGCAGTTTTCGAAGCATTTTTGCCATTTCACATTTTACAATCCAGTCAACAAGGTCTGAGAATCCCAATTGTTCCACATCTTCACCAACATTTGGTGGTGTTGATCTTTTTAATTTTAATCATTCTGGTGGGTGAGTGGTAATATCTCACTGTGATTTTTATTTTCATTTACATGATGGCTAGTGAGGTTGAACACTTTTTCATGTGTTTTTTTAGACATTCATATATCTTCCTTTGTCTAGTTTCTGTTACAAAGTTTCACTTATTTTTCAATTGGGTTGTTTATCTTTTTGTTATTGACTTGTAGGAGTTCTTTATATATTCTGGATACAAGTATGTATATATAAATATATATTTTATCCCTGCCCATGGCTTACCTTTCTATTTTATTAAAGTTTTCTTCTGATAAGCAGAAGTCTTCAATTTTTATGAAGTCCAGTTTATCAGTTTTGTTTTTTTTTTATGTTTAGTGCCTTTTGAGACCTCTATAAAGACCTTTCCCTACCCCAAGATTAGGAAAATATTCAAGAATATGTTTTGCTTTTTCTCTGTGTTTATTGTTATTATTATTATTATTATTATTAATATTTTTTTGGCTTTTTACTGTGAGTTCTTTATAAAGGTGAAAGAGCAGAGAAGGAAAAGGATTAGACTTAGCTCTGGTTATTCCTGGCTCTGGCACTCACCAGCTGGTGACTGGGTAAGCATTTTAACATGCCTGGAATTCAGTTCATCTCTAAAGTGGGCCCAAAAGGTCTACGCAAAGGCAGAAAGAAGGCAGCACAGGGGGAAATGGAACATGAAACAGAGCTGAGAACAATAGCACTTTGAATTCAAGGAGGAAAAAATGGAAAAGAAAAGGACTTGGTGTGTAGAAGTGTGAGTAACAAAAGTATGAGTTACAAGTCACAAGGTTAGAATCTCCTTTTAGCACCAGGGACTTTGAGGTTATATTTTATCCCCAAACTATCAGAAGCACTATGCTGTGTTCTGCCCTGGCTCCTCCCCTAAACCCTATGTCTGGAGTCCATCCTGAATTGAAAACCAACTTTCAGGACTACGGAGATATTGACAAGCTGTATCTAACTGCCTAGAAAGGTGCTTTTTTCCCTTCACCTCCGAAAATACAGAAACAACTTGCTGCAGTTCCAAAGCAGGGATTCTTTTTTGCCTTTGCCTTTTGGTGATTTAAAAGTGGAAGGCATGTGGGAAATTGTGGGAGGGGGAGGGGGTGGGCATATGGGAATCCCCTGTATTTTTTATGCAACATTTATGTAATCTAAAGCTTCTTTAAAAATAAAAACTAAAAAATTTTAAGAGTGGAAGGCTTTTCCCCATAGCTGTACTCACCAAACACAACCTCTGTTAATATTTTGCTGTTTTTCTTTTTGTTTTGTTTTTGCAATTCTATGGAGATTTTTTGGTGTTTTTATTTTACATACTTTTACAAGAGTTTTTAAGTAAAGTTTTAAGCAAAGCCATTTATAAATCACTTTTTTATTTTTTGGCTTCGTCCTAAGCAAAACGTCTTAACTGGACAAAAAGTCCCCACTTTAGGAATAGGCTGTGTTTAGAAGTGGATAAAGATCAATACATGTTTTCCCATGAAAACATCATATAGGATGCCAGAATGGAACACACAGGTCTATAGAGTTACTGTTTCTGAACAGCTGGACTGACAACACTCTATAGCAAGTCTTCCATGTATGAGACTGTCTCTTTGCAAAAATGTATTCAGAATTCCAACAAGGAATACTGCTCCCTACAGTTGCCTCTTCCATTAATTCTCTGCTTGCCAAGCTGGGACAGGAGCTTCTTAAGCTTATGACTGGTGGCCGCCTGGGTACATGAATAATCAGTGAAGAATCCCAGGGAAAGCGGCTGTGGGGGCCGGAGGGGCTGAGGAGCTGGATTAGCTATTGTTTTTCCCAGACTAAGAGGAAAGATGATTGCTTTTGCATATGTTGATTGACTATTTGAATTTCCCCTTTTTTGAATTGCCTATTCATGTCATTTTCCCATTGGGCTCTTTGTCTTTCTATTTTCAATTTGTAAACTCTCAAAGTATTATAGATATGAACCTTTTACCTGTCACATGTATTGTAAATGTTTTCCCCAATATAATGATGTCGTTTATGGTGTTTTAATTAACCTATAAAAGCTTTCTTTCAAAAATCTGTTTATCTTTTCTTTTGGATTTTCTGCTTCCATGGGAATGGTCTCCCCTATTGTTGGGGTATAATATTTTCCCTGGAACAGGCTGTGTGGACCCACAACCACTTTCTCCTTGCCCTCCTCTGTTAAAGACTGGAAAGCAAAAAATAACAAACGTTCCCTGTTCTGGTGCAGCTAAGGTAGACGTATAACAGCACTGAAAAATGAAATGTAGGAAAATTCTCAGGGGAATAAAAAGAAATAGTCCAATGTTCAGAAGGCCTTTTCACCTTTGCTTTCATTCTTATTTCAGCCAAGAATATGAAAGCATAGTAACGACCAGTGGGACAAAAGCCACATGCCAAGGATGGCGGACAAAAAAGCTAGAAGGAGCCTGGGTCCTTGATGGCATCTTTGCGCCTTGGACAGTCTACCCTTGGACTTCTTGTCTTGTAAGAAAATAATTCTCTTGAATGTTTAAGCCCATTCATTTCAGAGCTTTCTGTTACTAGTGGCTCAGATAATTTCTATCTGATTCAGTCAGTCTCCCAAATGAACTTCTAGAATCCTTTCTGCTTGATTTTTTGTATATTCGTCTTTAATCCATCTTAATTTATTTTTGAAAATGCTGAGAAATATGGGTCCAATTATATATTCTTCCAGATGGATAGCCAGTTGTGCCAGCACCATTTATCAAATCCCACTGAACAGAAAAACCATCTTTGTTTTATGTTAAATTTCCCTACATACTAGGATCTATTTCTGAAATTTTAGTCTATTCCGCTGATCTACTTGTCTCTACGTATGCCAATGTCATATAGATGTGATTACAGTGACTTCATAGTACTTTAAATATATATATATATATACACACACACATATATTAAAGCCTTTTATCCTTACTCTGTTTTTTTTTAGCATTTTTGGCAATTTTCAGACATTTCTTCTTCCACATGGATTTTAAGATCATTTTCTCCAATTAAAAACAACCCTAAACCATTGAGATTTTTCCATGAATTTGTTTTGGGAGAACTGATATTCTTGTAGTATCAGTCTTCCCATCCAAAAACTGCCTTTCATTTATTCAGATCTTGTTTTATGTCTTTCAATAATATTTTATAGATACCTTCCTGTTAGATCACATACCAAACTTACAAAATTTTATTCCAGGGTATTCTATAGTGTTTGTTGATATTGTAATGGAATATGACATATCATATTCCATTTTTGGGGCTAACAGATCTAGTCAATTATTGCTTAATAGTTACTATAATTGCTTAATAATATAAATAACATATATCAGGTACTATTCTAAGCAGTCTACATTAATTGACTCATTTCATCCTCAAGAGTATACAGATTGAAAACTGAGGCCCAAAGTACATACAAGAAAACTGAAGCACAGAGAAATTAAGTAATTTTCCCCAGCAAGTTACTTGGCTGGTAGTTTGTTGTTCAACTGGTGCGTGGCAGAGCTCAGATTCAAACACAGTTCATTTGGATCCAAAACCTACAATCTTAAGTATTAAACTACACTGCCTGTCATGGCTAGATATGTATCTTGTATTCGTCCAAATGTTAAATTGCTTCAAACAATTACATTTAGCAAAATATAAACCAATTTAGCAAAAGTGCTTATTTACAACTTTTCTGAATTATTTATCGATTATTTAATTGTCTTCTCTTACTGCAATTGCTAAAACGTCTAAAACAATTATGAATAGTAATTGTGATAGTAGGTGAACCTTTCTTATTTTAATTAAGTCGGACCTAGGACCTTACTATTAACAAAACTGTTCAATTTTTTATTGCTCATCTTAAACATGATGATCATATTTAAGTGTTTTTCCTTCTTGTGTTAATGATTTTTTAAAAATTAGGAACAGTTTCTTAATTTTATTTAAAGCCTTTTTGTCACCAAGATTGACAGGATTATGCTCTTCTACTTTATTAATCTAATTATGTTAATAGATATTCTAACATTGAAAACTCTTTGCACTATAGCAAGGATTAGTAAGCATTTGGTTACTAATTTGGTCTAGCATATTTACATTTTTATACATTGCTGGATACTATATGCAAATATTTATTTACAATTTTAATACATGTTGACAAGCAATTTTGGTCTACATAGCTTCTTCTTTGTGCTATTTTAATCAAGGTTTTTTTTTTTTAAGGTTATGCCAACCTCATAAAATGAATTTGGGTGCTTTTCATCTTTTCCTGGTGTTGAATAGCGTGTACTTTAAAGGTTATGTAAAAGTCGCCTAGGAACCTCTTTGGCCCTTGTGCCCCTTTTAACTATGCCCTTTTAAATCACCTGTCTAATCTCTTCTGAAATAACTGGTCTTGACAAGTTTTCTCAAAAAGGGGATAAATCTGAAATCATTTTAGGGAAATCATATGTTGCTAAGAAATAAATTTCCTCCAGATTTTTCAGAATTGTTACTTGGAATAGTCTCTTTTACTTTCAATCTCTTGAGTATCTCTCCTTATTTTTCTGTGCCTTATTCCTTAATCAGAATCACAAGGAGGCTGTCAATTGTATTAGTCTTTCCTTTAAAATTAGCTTTTTAATTTGTTTTTAATTACAGTTTTATCTTGACTATCTCCCTCTCTATTTCCTTTTGGTTTGTTTTTCTGATATTTTACTCATTTCCCAAGATGTTTTAGTAAGTAGCTTTTTTGTTAGTCTTCATTCTTTAATAATGAAGGCATGTATGAATTCTTTTTATTATGGCTTTCACTGTCTCCCATAAATTTTGTAAGTGAAATTTTCCTTTTCATTGCTTTCTATTGCTTGTTATCAAAATCTAGGGATACCATAATCCAAAGGGAAATGGTATTTTTGTTTGTTTATCTTTTGTCATTTTTTTCTAATTTTTCTAGATTATATGAATAAATGTTTGGGCTTAAGATGTCTCTACTTTCTGAATATTTTACATTTCTCTTTGTGGCCAAATACACAATAATTTCTGTAATATTCCATAGAAATAGAAATATGAAAAAAAAAGCCTATCATTTCAATCTGATGGATATAAATTTCTCTCTCTATATAAATATATATCAGATGAAACTCTTGATTAATATTATATTATTGTTCTGACTTATTTTTGCCTTCTAGATCTGCCTAATTCTAAAGGAGGTAAACTGAATTATTCTACTATAAACCTTTATTTTTCCTTCTGGTTTTGCTTTATAAATTTAACTACAATATTGTTTAATTTATGCAATTTAAGGGATCATTTCCAGAATTGCCCTATTTTGTCCCAGTCAGTGTTTTTAACGGTAAATTCCACTTTTTCAGATATTAACACTGACACTCCTGCTTCCTTTTTGTTTGTATTTATCTGATATTTCTTTGTCCATCTCTTTGTTCTCAACCATTCTTTCCCATTTTAAGTCCGTTTCCTATATATACTCTATTACTTTAAAAGCCAGTGGAATAGTTTGTGTTTATGTCAAAATTCAGTACATTTACATTTCATGCAATGATTAACATAGTAGATTTTACTCCTTTTATCTTGTTTTATGGTTACTGGTGATTTTACTTGTTTCCTCTTTTTTCCTTGAAGCTGTTTTTGCTAAATTGGTCAGATTGCTATCTATTCCCTTTTCCCCTTGCTAATTACACACTTCCATTGTGCTTTTTAATTCCACTAATGATTATCTTCCCTTTCCTGACATTCATATTCAAATACATGTTTTTCGTTATTATATGAGTGCAAGATACCAATTGTTTTCCTCCACCAACCTCTGTTTCATAACTGTTTCCCCCTCTCCCCTTCGGATGAGACTTTAGAACACTTTTATTTTCCCCTACTGCTTTCCTCCAACTACTGGGTTTTGCTGAGATTTGTAAGTACTTTTGGTTCCAGCCTTTTCTCAAGTTTCCCTCTTAGCGCTCCGTACACATTTTCCATTGCTCTGTTATCATCATTTGAGATTTAATGATATATACCGCAAAGCTGTTCATGGAATCCTCTCCTCTTTCTAGTTTTGATCTGATTACGTTGGTATTTCTTCTTGAGTATTGCCTTAGATGCTACACATTGGTGAGACAGTCTCTGAATCATTGCATGTCTCTAAATATCTTTCGTTTACCTTGAGAAATGAATCCTGTCCGCACATAAAGATTACTACACTGTAGTTTCATTTTTCTGTAGTTGTTATTCTTGTCTTCTGCTTTCATTGTTGCAGATGAGAGATTCAGTATTAGTTTTATTTTTTTTCCACCGTCAATAACAAGAAAAGTAACTCGCTTTTTCTCCCTAGAATCTTATAACATACCTTCATCCCTAAAGTTAAAGAATTTTTCTAGGTATGCTTGGGTCTGTCTGTGTGTGTGTGTGTGTGTGTCCCCACTAGGTACGTCATCTTCTAAACTCTACCTGGAACTGTGTTTTCTGTTTTGAGTTATTTCTTCTACTTTGCCTTCAAAACCACTAATTTGGGCCTCAACAATGACCACCCTCTCTTCTTAAAATAATCTATTCTATTTTTCAGTTTGTAAATTATGTGGTTTTTCCCATAGCATTTTGTTGTTATGGTTGGGTTTGTTTGGTGTGTTGAATTTTTTTCTGTACTTGGATATTTCTGTAAGTGTTCTTATAATTTTTCACGTTGGTTCAAGTTGCCCTCTCTCTTCTCTATTTCTCATTTTCATTTTCATTAGAAGCTTCCGGTTCTGTTTGTTTTGCTTCTTATCATACTTCTTGCTTGCTGGGTGTCATTAAGAAAGTTGTTTTCCTGGGGTGCCTTAAGGAACAGTGCCATCCTGGTAGACCCCAGGTTAAAGCCTTTCTACTCCCTGGTTTGCTTCGCTGGCACTCTCCTCTCACAGTATCAGGGTAGAGAACATACATGTGTTTAGCCCCAGATCCTGAGGTCCAAGGTGACCAGCTAGCTGCTCTACCAGGTAACATTCATCCAATTAGGGTCCCTGGAGAGGCTGGCCAGCCTCTTCCTGAAATCACACCACCACAGCATCCTTCGTCAACTTCACCCTAGGGGTCTCAACTCCATTCTCAACTCTCATCTGGCCCAGAGAGCACCAGCTTTGAGCTTCAGAGTCCTAGTGGAGACCCAGGTCTCACTTGTACCCCTAATCACTGTTCAGCTCAAGGGAAGTAAGCAGGTGGCTTGGAGATAGGGAGATGAGGCATCAAACAAGCCACCCCTGTACCGGAATCCTGGATCCATGTTTATGGAAAATCTCAGACGGCTCCTCTAATGTCTTTTTGTTTCGTTACACACAAATAAAGTGTTATCCTTGGCAAGAGGCAGGTCTTGCATCTGGAATATTTGTATAAAAGATAGGCTAGGTCCCAGGATGCAGCCCACTAGGAATTACAGCAGCTGGGAATCAGAGCATGTGGGATCTACTTTCCCTCTTCTTTCCCTCCCCCTCCCCAGCAGCACCCCACAAACTACACTTGAACTGGCTTTGGAGCAGGAATGTCATGAGGTGAGAGCTGAAGCCATGTTTGTTGGAGTTTGGGGTTAATAGGCTGTGGGATGAGGATGTGAAGGCAAGTCCCAAAGCAGCCATCAGGAAAGAGGAGTTTCTGAGACTGGAACCATGCCGTCAGGGAAGACCAGGGGTGAGTCACATTTAGAAATCAATGATTAACTGTCTTGGCCAATCTGCCTTCCTCCTTCCCTTATTTTTCAATTTATTTGCTATTTTTATTCCAGTTATGTATAAACATAGACAATCGTATCTGCTTTCCAAATTTGAAATCAGATAACCTTCCTCCCAATGATTTGGACCCTCTGAATGTAATCCACTCATTTTTTTAAATTCAGAAGATCCAAATCCCAATGCAGATTCTCACTGCATGTTAAATTCTCTGGGTTTAGGACTGTCTCAGAGGTGGTTCTTC
Source organism: Cabassous unicinctus (assembly GCA_029593785.1). Lineage (NCBI taxonomy): Eukaryota > Metazoa > Chordata > Mammalia > Cingulata > Chlamyphoridae > Cabassous > Cabassous unicinctus. The sequence goes on from JAQZBX010003091.1 coordinate 27,713, forward strand.
TCAGGCTTACAGTTTCTATGGAACAAAAGTGTTCTTATTTCCAGACATCACCTCATTTCAATATTCACCCTCACGGCCAACATTCCTTGTTGGAGTTGATAAGCGTTTTAGTTGAGTCAAAAACAATATAGGCAATGTGTACAGGGCAAAGGGCTGCAGCAGAGAAAAAAGATCTTTTATTTTATCACCTCTCTAAAACTGTGGGATGATCTTATGCAGCTGTTTCATAAGAAATGTGTCTGAGACCTGACGGGATAAGTTCTCTTCAAAGATGAATCAAAGATAATAGTATCCAAGAATGCAAAACAAGCCATTGTTACCCTAACCCCTCACACCTATGGAGATCTTCACAGCTGCTCAAAGAACAACTATTTCCACCACAGGAAGAGATTTAAAGGCAGGAGGAATCTATATGAGATGCAAACTTACAGATTACTGTGAAAATGAAACCATCCCCTGCTCCACGGTGTCTAAATATAACCTGTAATTAACAGTAGTCATCTGCCAGTCAGTAAAGTCATAAAAAATAAAATTAGATAAGAGGCCATAAAATTGGTCAATAAAAATAAAATCATTATATTTCTAGATCTGGATTCTCCATATAATTGCATTAACAGGGTCTCAATACATCCCTTCTCCCAGCTGAAGCTGCATTTTCCTGCAAGATTCAAGGACTGGGAGTATGTAGGGCAGAAGAGTTGTTTAACTCCACTCCACGGACAAGCGAAATTAGCATGATTCGTTGGAACTGTTTCAAAAATCTTTGGCTACTATTACAATTTTTAACCTTTCATTTTTATTATGCGTACGATGTCAGGAGCTGTGGCAAGAAGCACATTTTGTCAATTAAATAATTAATCTCACAGCATAATACTCAGTGAGGAAAAACTGACATTTGTCAGGTTCAAAGAAAAGGAAAGCCTGAGAGTATTTTTCATTATGCTTGCTCAAGAAAAACCTAATCTGAGAGCAGGCTTTCCTTCATTTCTCTCCTCTAGCTACGGTTCCCGTTGAAAACTAGCCCTATTTCAAACCACAGGAAAGGAAAAGTATCATAAGATCATATCAATTTTATTTCCTAAATATGTCTCCAGTTTGCTTACTTCCCACACCACCATCATCTCAATCCAAAATTGACTAAAATGCCTTCACCTCACTCCACATAAACCCAAGGGAAACGATTGCACTGAAATGCCCATTTTCTTCTCTGGCAACAGAGCCAGAGCTCTGCAGACGATGAGCCTCAGTTCAGATCCCACCTGGCCTCTTGGTAGCCCTGGGATCTTGGGCTTCTCCAATCCTCACGTCTCAGCCTGTGAAAGCAGGATGGTCTTGGGACCTCACTCACGAGCTTACCATGGGGGTCAAAGGATAGCACATGTCACCTGCTCAGCACACTGACTAGTGCACGGTTTGGAGTCAGTACACGTTGGCTATTATTAGCAGTACATCTCGTTTATATTATTAATAAATTCTGAATGACAACCATCTCAAGTGCATTGTGGCATCACTACCCTAGCCTTTCACTTTTCCTTTCACTTCTGTTCTTAAACCTCTTCTCACAACTCCATTCAGCTGCTCGAGGCAAGAGGCTGCAGATGCCGTCTGGGTGGCTTTCCCTTCCCTATGCCCCTTCTTATTCTCATGTCGTCTGTGTTCAAGGAGCTGAGTAAAACTACTATTTAGTCCCTTCAGAATTTCAGTTCCAGGGTTTCCACAGATGGTATCGCCATGTCATCAAGTCTGCTCTGGATTAATGCTGCCTAGGGGGTGAAAATTTCAGTTCACTATTTTTAACCTGTTTAAGCATCCATCGGCTCTGCCAAAACTAAATGCTTGTTTGGGGTGGAGACAAGCCTCCCCAACGCCTCTTGCCATGTGTGCTGGCTTTTTCCGTTCTAATTGTATTCCCAATGTAGTTTGTTTTTTTTTTTCCAATAGGGCACTAAACAGCTATTTTGGTTAACAAAGCAAAACTTCACACTGGGTTTTGATTGCATGCATTTCTACATTACCTACTATTTTTTACATCGGTGAAAAATGTACCCTGATAATCTATGTCAGCTGTGTAGACAGTGTGAAAGAGAAAATGGGGTATATAATTATAATGCTTTGTAAAAAGTTACTAAAGCCCTTTGGCTTACCAAGAGTACATATCTCAAATGTGTGTTCTACAGCCTACCTAAAAGAACTGGATTAAAAATGTTAAGCTCTTTTGTCTCCTTTCATAAACTTTGCCACCAGTAATTAGTAAGATAAACTCTAAGAAAAAAAATCTCTCTTTAGAAAACTGAATGAATTTCTTTTTTCTTTTTTTCTTTTTTTTTTTTTATTAATGTAAACAGGTTTGGATGAGTAGTCACTATTTAATCTAGTTAGGATGGCTCTTTCCACAATGCAGAAAAGAGAACCACGGAAATTTTCAACCTTTAGAATCATTTATTGCATTTTTACTTTTTCTTAAAGTTGTTCTTGCCCAATATAAAACTGCAATTAGAAAATAATAACCATATTCTATATTGTTTAATTTATTTTCTTATTTTGTTTCCTGATTAAATTAACTAAGGATGCTAAGTTGTATGTAAATTGTACAGTTCAGCACAAATGTAATAGGATTTTATTTTTATCAGTTGTAATTTTGTTCATATCTCAAGGCAGTATTAGAAGAAACAAAATATAACTATGGACCCTTAATTTAAAATAGACTGTCTTAAAGTGTGGAAATCAGTGGGATTAGGATTACGGAGTAAAATTATTCCTTTGGTGGGATAGGCAGGCAGAAAACAGCAAAAAAATGTTCAATAAATAAATGAGAATTACCAAGCCACAATGGATTAAATTATTGGAAACTAGGATATTATAACCTGAAGGTCCTAGGTTGTCTGTGAGGAAAAAAATGGTACCTTTCCATACCAGCTCCTTGAGCAAAGCAGGCACAAACAGCTGGGTAGAATGGCTCATGAGATGATCCAGGATAATAATTCTGACTTTCTTTTGAGGGAAAGCTGAGTTTCCTCACCAACAGCTTCTGTTCACCTTGCATTAAATTCTAACTTCAAAAGCATGTTTGTGGGTACCTTCATGAGACTGTAATGGGTTTCAAGTTTATGCACAAAGACTTGGGCTGTGTGTAGAATAATAAACCTCACATATCAAATGTAGAGCTGTGGAATTATTCTTTACATGTGCCTGGAGGCCGGTGTGCCTACAGATGGCTTTCTCTGTGTAATCCAGAATACCGTGTGACAATCTAACATCTCAAAATCTGCATCAGCCGATAGGACATGGGGCAGGCGGGGAGTGGCATCTACAAAATAGCAACATTCGAGCATGTCTTATTTTACTAGAACAGTGACCTACCTTGTCTCGTGTACTCGTCCGCTTCTCTGTGAACCAAATCCTTTACTCTGTTTCCATAAAGCAGCCGCGAGGAATCATGATCAAAAGCTTTCAAGGTTTCACTGGAACTGTAAGACTTCTGTGTAGGTACCCTACACTCGTCATTGTCTGCCGAGGAATTTGTATACCGCCGTTCTTTTTCTCGTCTGCTCTTGGTCAGGGAGCAGTAAGGTCTCCGTTCTTTCACATCCATACTTCATTCCTTCCGTGTGCACATCAGTCCTGTTTGTTACAAATTATGCTCAGGGTTCAATTCTCATTGGCCTCTCTGTAAAGATAAAAGGTTTACATGCTGTCAGCATGACATTCATCTCAACACTGACTATTCCATGGCCTCCTCAATCAGGAGAATGGAGTACTGCCTCTCGAGGAAACGGACTTTTAAGAAGAAACTAAAATTTGTGAAAATCAGTGTAAAGCATCCGGAATCACCAGGAGGACAGGCACAATCTCTATTACTGACAGTCATGGAGGTTTCTCTAATCTGTTACATCTGATTCTTTACATTAATACAACCAGAATTTAAGCTCACACTGAAATGACATAAAAAATTGGCCCAAGGAGTTTATTAAATTTCTCACACTGGAAAAGTTTTCTGCTGCAACATTTTCTCCATTCACAAATAAACTCCCTTCCTTGTTCTGACGATAAATTACACTCAGTTTTTTCTTTTTCTTTTTTTAAGAGCAGGAGCAAATTGGGAGTTTCTTAGAACTGTAATCTTGTCAGATGCATTGAACATTTTATTATTTTTGTTTACAAAGTCTTTTCTTTCAATGTTCATGTTTTAAGGACATAAATGTTTTAAATTGTGGAAAAGCTGGTCCTCCTTTCATACTCCTTTCCTTAAAATGTATTTTTGCACCCTAGAAAATGAATTTAATCAATTCTATCCTGATACTTAAGGGATTTCAATTGGTTAATTTGATGGGGTAGTTTTCTGCAACTGCTTCGCAAGAAGAAGTTAGAAGAAACAAAGCAAAATGCGTTTCTTCCGTTTAGCAACTGCCTTTTCCCTGAGTTTGCGTAACTGACTGTGGAATGAAGGGTAGAAAAGGCTGTGCTACTAAGGCAGCAGGCCTACAAGAGGCATAGTTGCCCAGGGCGAATCCACATTTTCAGTTGCCCTCCTTTGTCTTGTTCTTTCTCATTTTGTCTTTTTTTTTTTTTTTTAATCTGAAGGTTCTTGAAGACTGTCTTCAGCCCTCAGTGCTTTTCCCCGTCCCACTCTTTCTTTCCTCAACTCACTTTTATTTAAGGGATTCTGTAATCAACTTGAAACACGTGATTCCCTGCTGGCAGCAGGTCTTCTTTTCTGGGTTCTTGGTCCTTAGGGCTGTGACTTCTATTTCCAAATTTTCTTCCACCTAGATCCCCTCCCCAAGCATTGTTTTCTCTCTCTTGATCATTCTCTATTATTATACACATTGTACTGCTCTTTATTTTCTTTGTTTTATTTTTAAAGAAGCTTTAGATTACATAAATGTTACATCAAAAATATAGGGGATTCCCATATACCCCACCCCACCCCCACTTTTCGACCCATTAACAACATCTTTGATTAGTGTGGTACATTTGTTACAACTGATGAACACATATTGAAGCATTGTACTAACCATGGTCTATAGTTTACATTATGGCTTACACTTTGCACTGCACAATTTTTTAGGTTTTGACAAAATGTATATCCATCATTGCAAGGTCATGCAGAACAATTCCAATGTCCCAAAAATGCTCCATGTTACACCTATTCTTTCCTCTTCTTCCCCTCAGAACTTCTGGGGACACTGCCTTTATATCAGTGTTACTAGTTCTTCCATTACTCGAATAATAATGTCTACTTTAGTCCATTGTTGTATTCCCCCCTTATGTTTGTTCATTCCTCATTCTTGAGGATTTGGGGATTGTGATGCCCACTCTGCTTCTGATTGAGAGGGGGCCTAGATCTCATGGGGGCAGATGGATGGAACTGTCTCGCTTGCAGTTGTAGATACTCTATGTTTGGGATGAGCGTTGACCATCATCATCCTTTTGTTAGTTGTCCTGGGTGAGTCCAATGAACTGGAGAGTAGGTGTTGGTTGCAACTCTGCTAAGATTCAGGGCTCAACCAGCATATGAACAGCCAGAAGATTTAAGTCTCTGGGACACATATTTATCAGGCATAGTGCTAATTACAGGTTCAAATAAAAGAGGCATAAGAACCATGTGTAGAAAAATTGTAAATGAGTCCAACTCTGATACATTGGGAGGATAGGTTATCCTTATTCCAAGGTAAGGCCCACTGACAGGGTGCCGATTTCCTGGGGTTGAGTGCCCTGATAAGAGTCCAGAGTCTCCGGAGACCCCCTGCCTTAGGCACTATTTACTGCCACAGTCAGTGAGATTCTTCTAAGACATGCATAAGCATAACCTCTAGAACGACCTCCCATTCTCTATTATTATACACATCATACTGCTCTTTAATGTGCTTCTGACTTGGAGTCTTATAGTTAACTCTGATTTCCCATGTTGACTCAGTTTACGTCTAAGCTGTCAAGAAGTTCTTCATTTTTTCCTGTAGAACATTATAACTCCTAGACTTTTCACTTTTCACTTTTGCTGCTCATCCATCTATAAATAATGTGGCAAGACTGTCTGGACTGAATGATGGCAAAGTACCAGAGTCTATACTTGGAAATACTCAGGTTGCACTTCCCAGCTACCTCCTCAACTAAACTATACCCTCTCCCAACTCACACTGCCAATAAAGGGTTACTTCACATGGGGTTCCACATGAATTGAGTTGGGCCACTACAAGTAGTTGCTAATATTTTAACTAGGTTGTTAAAATATATCTTGACTTTCCTTCCTTTTGATTCTTGTTCATGAACCTGGTTTTAAAAAAAAAAACAAAAATTAAAATTTTTTCGCAGACCCTTCCTGATACACTATTCCATTACTCTCTTTAAAAATTTTTCCAATAGCTCTTAATAGAAATTGGTATCTTTAATTGTAGCTTTCCTTCCAGTTTATGATAATGACTAATTTCAAATTATAGCAATAGAGACAATATTTGTGCATCAGGATTAAACCTGCAATGCACTCTTCATTCGAACAAACAAAAATAACTTTAGACAAATATTTATTGAGTGCCTACTATGAACTCAATACTGTTTTAGGAGCTGAAGACACAGCAGTGAACAAAGCTATGCTCCTGCCTTCAGGGAGCTTACATTTCAGAGGGGCAAACAGGTAGAGTCTTCCTAATGGAGTCATAAATTGTCTGAAATTCAAGGAAAATAGTGTTTCTAAAATAGTCTTGATCTCTTTGGAAGAAAGGCCATAGAGGCTTTCATAGCTAAATGATCATCAAAAAGTTTTTCATTGACCAGAAAAATATAATTCAAATGCTTTTAGTAAGAGAGCTTTTGGGATTCAAAAGCTTTATAAAAGTTTTATTTCTTGCCCTAAGTTGACATCTATATTAAAATAAAGTGTTATTCTACATACACATATATATGTATTTTGTAATTTAAAAATGGCCTGATTGAAACAAGGGGAAATTTTTTCCCCCTCAGCTAGTTTTGCTTCAATTAGTTATACCTGGCATTGGCAAACTCTGGCCCAAGTCCGACCCACTGCTTATTTTGCGACGTAAAGTTTTAGTGGAACAATTCTAGTGAATTTGTTTATGTATTGTCCACGGATGTGATCATGCTACAAAAACAGAGTTGAGTAGTTCTAACAGAGACCTATGGTCACAAAGTCTAAACTATTTGCCATTGGCTTTTTACAGAAAAACCTTGCCAATACCTGAGTTACAGCATACAAATTTCCATTCTAAGCCTCTCTTTGTCCCTCTGGATCTCTGAATGTAAAAAGTATTCTCTTTACCATACAATTTTCATGATATACTTTACAATTGTGCAAATTAGATAAACACCAAGTTCTATAACATGGTAATAATATCACATTTAAAAAGGCATTCTTGTCACAAGGTTACCAGGGTTTACAAGTCAACCACAATTATATGTTAATAAATTAGTAACATAAAGATAATTTTAGATATTCCTTAGTTTTACAGATCATCTCGAACACCAAATATCTGAGTTTTCTTAATTTTTGAAACAATTATAAAATGCCCAATGAATCAAGATATAGTATTTGAATATATCATTAAAAAGACAATTTAATCTGAGACTCCAAACAATAAAAAAATAGTCTTTTGCATTTGTCTTTCCATTATTATATATAGTTCAACTTTTCAAAGATTTGATCTACAATGTAATGTTTACAGCTACCAATATGCATCTGATAGAAGTCAATGGGTTCAATATGACTTCAGAAGGCAATTTCCTGCATCTCCTGCTCTTGAGGCTGAAGATGGAAAGTTTAAAAATCCAGGTTGCTTAAGTAGCACTAAATGGTTGCAGTACTTTGATAGTGATTTCAGAGTCTTACACAAGGAAAAGGGTCACTGTGCACATAGTCAGCATAAAGTATTTAATGAAAAAGACTTTAGCTGCATGAGGGTGCAGGGCCTTTGAAAAATAAGAAAAGCTATTTGAAAGAGAATTGACACAAACTTTTGACTGAACACGCTACAGCAACCATAAGACAATAGCTCTGATCTGGTTAATGTTCATTAACTTCTTGAGAAAAACAACTCAGTTACCAAACATAGAACTCCTCTGAAATCACAGCTGGTCTTAAAGCAAATTGCATTACTTGGATATTTATTTTTTCTCAATAACTTATGAAGTGTTTGAATGAATGGGCAGGCAGCCCCTGACTTATGAATACGAGACGTAAGGTGATCATATTCTCTATTTCAGATATATTATTTAAATAGTTTTGAAACTTGGCCAAAGAACTTAATAATGTTATTATAATGTTTTGTTACATGTCTCTAATTCCAAATAAATGCTTTTTAATTGCACCTTTAGTAAGCAACCTGATTTTAATTGGAGTTTCTATATCATTAAAACACTTGATGCCAATGATCACAATTTATCAGGTCCATAACAAACATCTATAAAATCAACTGTGGTTCTAAAATTCAGTAGTGACTGAAATAAGAACAAATGTTCAAACCTGAATGATTACGTAACTTGCTGGTCAAACTCACTCATGCTTCCAATGTTATCTATCTTCTGTAAGAATGACAATCCTTTAATTTTATCTTGAATATCTCTTGCTCAGACTGTCCTCCTATCCCTACCTTTATTATAGTTTGGAAAAGCTCACCCCAAACAATTAAAAGAATTCAGAGAAACACTAATTGAGCCCCAACACATTTTAGATTAAAGATCTAAATTAAGTTCTTAATACATAATACCAAGAAATGCTTGCCTTTGTTACTCACATTTCACATTTTGACTAATAAATCATTATTCAGGATTTATTACCAGTTACGTTAATCACACACACAAACAACTTTCCATCTCAAAAGAATTTCAAAGTGTTTCCTTTATTGACTAGCTAGATTAATGCCAATTGAACACATGAGAAAATCAATTGCTATTTCTCATTTTAGAGGAAATTGTGTTTCCTGAGGCAAATATACAAATCAAAGAATTGAAATAATTAAGTACAAAAATAAAATCATATTAGGGTGAATTTTTTATAATGCTAAATTCAAGCATAACTTGAAGCTTCGAGTTTCAAATAGAAGAATACTAGAGGATTTAGCTATTTTGTTCGTGGCACAAAGTTAAAACACAAAAGTGTGAAAGGAAATACAGGGAAAGGGAAGTCCATTATGAGTAACAAAAGTGATGCTTATTGACTAGGTACAGGTACAAAGGAAAATAAACAAGAATGAATAATTAGTGGCTGAGAAGGTTAAAACAGCCAGGGTGCTTTCTTTAAACATGACAGGAAATAAAGAGAACATTTGATAACAATAACAAATGAGAGGTCAAACTTCTGCTTCCAGCCAAGATGGAGTAATAGGAACTAGATTTATCCACCTGTCTGAAATAAACAAAAAATATACATAGACAATATACATGAAACAACAGTTTTCAAGACTTTGAAATCAAAGCAGCAAAGGACAGTGATCCATGAGAGATGGGAAACATACAAAATGAGCCCTTGATTGGCCCTACTTACTGCCTTGAGACAGAGCCCATGCCATCTCTAGATTCCAAAGAGTAGACAGGCAGAGCCCAGCAATCTCCCTAAATTAAAGAGACAGAGCAGAAAGTCTAGGTAGAACAAGGGGACTATAATTTTCAGGACAGAATATTGAAAAAAGAAGGCTGCACAGAGAAAAAAACCTGAAGGTCTGCATAGAGACCCTCTATGTACAGATCCACACAAGAGTGTGTGAGGAAACTACCAAAGGCAGAGACAGAAATATCCCAAAGGATCATAACAGGATTTCTCAGCCTTGGCACTACTGACATTTTAGATTGAATAATTACTCATTGTGGGGTGCTATCCTGTGCATGGCAGAATGTTTAGCAGTATGCCTAGTCTCTACCCACTAGATGCCAATAGCACTCCCCAGGTCATAACAATCGAAAATGTCTCCAGATATTACCAAATGATCCCTGGTGGACAAAATCACCCCTTTTAAAGACGACTGAATTACAGAGACAGTATACAGAGTTCACACAAGGCCCGGAATAGTTCCCATTAGCCAGACTGGAAAACCTCAAAATTCATTGGGCAATGTACTCAGAATGGTGCATCCCTCAGCAGTGGGAAATAGCCCTAAACTAAATACTTTTCTGGCCCCACCTAACAAATTTTAAAAGCAAGACCAGAAAGGATTAAGCTGTTTATAAGAAGTTTAACTATGTTCTGTAACAAAGCTCAAGAATATTTAGAGGAATACAAAATATACAGTACTCAACAAGGTAAAGTTCATCCATCAAAGATTACCAGGCAGAGAGAGAAAAAATAATAATAAAAAAATAAAACAAACAAACAAACAAAAAAGATTACCAGGCATGCAAAGAAGCAGGAAAATAATGAGGCCAAATGAATCAATCAACACTCACTCAGAACTGACACAGATGTTAGAATTAATAGACTAGAACATAAAAACAGTTATTATAACTATATTCTATAAGTTCAAATAATTAAATAGAGACATGGAAAATATTTTTAAAACTGGAATTGAACTTCTGGAAATGAAAACTGTAACATCTGAAATGAAGTATATACTGGATGGGATGGACAGCAGATTAGACATTGCAGAAGAAAAGATTAGTGAACTTGAAGATATAGCAAAAGAAACTATTCCAAAAGAAGCATGGGAAAATAGAATAAGTTAATTAATTAATTAAAACATCAGTGAGCTGAGGGACTACTTCAAGAAGCTTAAAATAGATATAATTGGAGTCTCTGAAGGCAAAGACAAGGAGGAATAACAGAAAACATGTGAAGAAATAATAACTGAAAATTTTCCTAACTTGCTGAAAATTACAGACTCATAGAATCAAGGAGTTCAACAAACCCGCAAGCACAAAAAGTATGAAGTAAACTACACCAAGGAATTTTATTATGATTAATCAAATTGTTCAAAACAAGTAATAAAGAGAAAATAGTAAAAGCATCCACAGAAATAAAGGACACATTACATACAGAGTTTCTTGTTGGAAACAATGCAAATGGGAAGACAGTGGAAATCACCTTTAAAGTACTGAAAGGAAAATCTGTCAAGCTAGAATTCCATACCCAATGAAAACATTTTTTCAAAAATGGAGGCACAATATAAAGACCTTTTACAGACATACAAAAACTGAAAGGATTCATCATTTTAACTGCAAGAAATGTAAAGAAAGACCTCCAAGCGGAAGGGAAATGATGCTGGATAGAAATATGGATCTAAGCAAAGAAATGAAGACACTGGAAATAGCAACTACACAGGAATATATATGACATTTTTCTTATTACTTAAATCTCTTTAAAAGATAGAAAATGAAACAAAAATCATAGCAATGTATTGTGGGGTTTATAACAAATGTGTAAGTAAAATGTATGGCAACAATAACACAAAGGAAGGGAGGGAAGATATAGAAGTATACTACTGTAAGAATTTTATACTCTATGTGAAATAGTATGATATCACCTCAAGGTAGACTGCTTTTTATTAAAGATGTACAATATAAACCCTAAACCAACCATTAAAATAACAAAAGAAAGAGAGCTAATAAGCTAACAAAAGAGATAACAACAACAAAAAAATCGAGTCATGAAAAATTCAGTTAATCAAAAGAAGGTAGAAAAGAGGAACAAAGAAGAGATGGGACAAATGGAAAACAAGTAGCAAGATGATAGACTTAAACTGTATTATGCTAATAATGACATTAAATGGAATGATCTAAATACACACAAAGGCAGAGATTTTCAGATTGGATAAAAAGCAAGACCCAATTATATGATAAAATACAAAGACACAGATACATTAAAAGTAAGTAGGTGGAAAAATATAAACCTAACTATTTCAGTAATCAAATTAAATATAAATGATCTAAATATACCAATTAAAAGGCAGAGATTATCAGATTGGATAAAAAAGCAAGATAAGACCAGATGTGGGAACACTCTGAAGTAATTCCAAAGAATACAGTGGATCCATATGTATTTTTTTTTAAAGATTTATTTATTTTTATTTATTTATCACCCCCCTTTGCTGCTTGTGTTTTACTGTGCCCATTCGCTGTGTGTTTCTTCCATGTCTGCTTATCTCCCCCTTGCTGTGAGGTCCTGCTGCATCAGCCCACCGCGCTGCGCAGGCCGGCCTGCTCTCACAAGGAGGCCCCGGGAAGCGAACCCGGGGCCTCCCATATGGTAAATGGGAGCTCTATCCATTGAGCCACACTCGCTTCCCAATCCAAATGTATTGACATGGAAATGTGCATAAGGCATACTGATCATTAATTGCTTTGCTTATTCATTTATCATATTTGTATAGAGTGCCTACCACCTCTTAGGCATGGTGATAGGCACCGGGAATAGAAAACTGAACAAGACATATTCCCTACTATCTTGAAATCTGAAAGAAAAGGCAAAAGTTAAATAATTTGTCACACAAATAAATATATAATTAAAATTGTAATAAATGCTGCCAATAATGACAAGTTGCTAAGAGAGAGAATAGAAGGTGTGATCAAATTGAGGCTGAGGACCAAAGAAAGATCTATCTGGGGAAAATAAAGATATATATGCTGAGACCCATAAGAAAAAAAGGATTCATCTGGGAAACCAGCTTGTGTGACACAGGGAATGGGTCACCTGCAGAGTAGACCAAGTTGAGTGAATAAGATGTTCAAACAAACACTCTGAAAGCAGGGAAGAGCCTGGCAGACAAATTTCAATGGAGCTGGGGCATAGTGAAGCAGGACAGCAGTGCAAGATGAGGCCAAAGAGAAAGTAAGGCCCAGATATAGGGCATGTTAAGCAGTTTCATCTATACTTCATTCATACTGGGTGTCCACTGGAGTTTTAAGCAGGGAGGTGACATGATCAGATTTACAGTTTGGAAAGATCTCTCTGGCTGAAGTGTGGACAACAGAGAAGTGGATCTGGAGCAGATGTGGAAAAATTGATGGCGGATTTTAGTAGTAGTCCACACAAAAGAGGATAATAATTTTGACTAGTGAATCTGAAATGGTAATGAAGATTAAGAGAAGTGGATGGATTTGGGAGATATTTAGCAGTGAAATCAACAGGACTTATGATGGGATAATAATGAGAGTGGGGAAAAGGAAAGCGTGAAGAATGACTACCAGGTTGCCGACTTGACCGAACAGAGCAACTAGAGGCACATTGCTGAGGCAGGGAGAACAGGAGGCTATCCCCTAAATACTGCTTAATGCACACTCCTTCATTTTTGCTTTTCTTTCATTTAAAACATATATTGAGCAAGTAATATTTTTCTTTGTAGAAATTAGAAAATACAGATGAGTAAAAAATTTATCTTCCTCTTAACATATTGGTGTTCAGTTTTTCATACTTTTTCTATGCATATAAGTGTGTGAACATGTGGTATATTTATATATTTATAATAGTTTTGTAACCCCACTTTATTTAATGTATTGTGAACATTTCTGAGTGAATAAGTATATATTTATGTCTTTTTATTTTAAAAATAATACATAAAAAGCTTATTGTGTTAAAATTCAAAACTATTCTCATTTTATCACAGATGGGAAATATGTAAACTTACATAATAAAACAGAAACAATATACCAAAGTAGCTACTGTATAAGTAAGACTACTGGAAAAATAAATAGAACAGTGCCATAGGCTAAAAGAAAAGTGGCTTAAATTTTATTCAATCATCAAAAATTCTTTCAAAAGTATTTATTTGGAGAAGGAAACAGAAAGAGGGTATGATCAAAAAGAAAAAATGAGGATTATGAGGCTAATTTAATGTAACGTAATGTAATGTAATGAGGATTATGAGGCTAATTTAATGTAATGTAATGTAAATGTAAAGTAATGTAAAGTGAGAAAATAGTCTATGATTAAAAACAAAACAAAAAATCATTTGCATGGCTTGAAATTAAAAGTGATTGTTTTTCCCAATAAAAATTATGGAAAGGAATATTTCCTATTCCTAACAGATTAATATTAATTAATGTGATATTAGTATATATTAATAGCTATGTAGTGTAAGGCATGGATAATTGCAAAGGTTGCAAATGCATGAATAAATGCCGAGAGAAGATCATAATCTCCATATTAAGAATAGATGGGAAAAGGCATTCAAGAATTCAATACAGTTGAGCCAAAGGCAGCTTTGCTAAGTTGCAGACTTTTAGGGTAAATTGTAAAAGTACATCACAATTTGTTTGCCTGCCTGGATCAACCAATAATCATCATATCTATTTATGCATTTCCATGATGATTTGAACCATCACCCTTAATATAGACACCACTGCTTTGTTCACCTGTACTTCAGCATCAGCCAGACCCTTGCAACTTTGCTAGTAACTATATCTGGTTCAGAGGGAAAAGCAAAGAAACCATTATATGTCATGTAGATGATACTGTGGTACAAGGTATATATACCTTCTTATCCCTTCAAATGGCCTCAAATACACATTAAGCAAAAACCAAACAGCTTTGATATCACACCAGATGGATTATTCTAATTACTATGTCACTGTCTTAGTTTGCCCACAGGGCTGTTGATGCAAAGTACCAGAAGTGGGTTGGCTCTTATAATGGGAAATTTATTTGGGTAAAAGCTTGCAATTATGGGGCCTTGAAATGTCCAAATCAAGGCACCATCAGAGATGCTTTCTCACCAAAGTCAGTTACTGTTGATCCTAGCATCTTGCCTCGTGGTGAAGATGGCCACTGATCTCTGCCTTCCCCTCCAGGCTCACGTCTCATGGAGCCCAGCCCCAGAGCTCAGCTGTGAACAACCAGGAACAGGGCTTGTCTCCTCCGGCCTCCTCTCTCAGTCTCGGTGGCTCCACTTTCTTCCTGAGTTCAGCTGTGAGCCATCAGGCATATGGCAGGGTCATCTCCTGAGCCTTGAGCTGCTCTGTGGGCCAGGCCCTTTGAGGCCCTCTTTCTCTCAGCCTCTTTGGGCTTCTCTATTTCCCTGCAGTCCTCTCTCACATGGCAGGATCAACATGGTGGCTTCCTTTTCCTCTCTGTGTGTGTCTCTTTCTCTGTGTCCATTTATATCAGACCCAGCAAGTGGGCAGAGGCTCAACCTACATCATGCCTCACTGACATAGTCCAGTCAAAAGGATCTCACACCCACAGGAATGGATTAGTTCAAAAACATAATCTTTCTCTTTTTGGAATGCAACAAATTCTACCTTCAATTGAGTGTGCTCACTTCAGTGGGCATGCCAGCCACACCCTCCATTTAGCAAACCCTTTTTGAGCTAGATCTTTACACATTTCATTTCTATTCCTTACAACAACATTGCAAGTTTGTGTTATTCATCAGTTATATAGATGAGGAATAGGAGAGTTTAAGGGAAAAAATGAAGTTATATAATTAGTGAGTTGCTAGGCTGGGCTTCCTACTCCTACATGGATCTCTTCCATTTATTTCTACCAAAAGTTGCCTAATTATAAGATGAGTGTAGCATCAATTCCAAATTCAAATCTTGGATCATAATGAGAGAAAAATAAGCAAATTGTCTAGATGGCTTAAAAACAACTACAGCTTTCTATATCATAAAGTGACTTAGAGATGGGAAATTAAAGACCTAGTGACCATTGGCAATGCTGTATGCAACTGGGGAAGCTTCTTAAATGAAGATCTAATATTATTTCCCTAAGTGCTGTGCATATTCCTCTTTTTAAGAATAGACATAAATGTTCCTTGATGAATTATTAATTTCAATTGTGATTATTTATTGAGTGTTTAAAATCTGCCAGGTGCTTTACATATATGACCACTTAATACTCACAGCAACCTTGCTAAATAGGAATTAAAAATCCCTTTTTCACATGAGGGGACTAAGACTTATCCAAGAGAGATGAATTGACTTGTACAAAGTCACAGAGTTAAGAAGTAGCAGAGCAGAATTGAACACATTTCAGTTTAATCCCAAAACCTGTGCTCTTAACCATTAGGCTATACTTCCAAACCTTATAACAAGAAGGGAATTCATAGAGAGAGACAGATAAGCAGACAAATAAATAGATGGATAGATGGATTAACAGGTAGATAGATAGATGGATGGATAGAATGATACTGCAAATGAGTCAAAATGTTAAACTTGGTGGATCTGGGTAACCGGGGATGGGGGTATGTTGTAGTTCTCTGTATGGGGTTTGTATTATTTTTGCAAGGGTCCTTTAGGTTTGATATTATTTTGTAATAGAAAGTTTAAAGAAAAAAAAAAAAGAAGGGGATTTAAGCAATTAACCAACTACCCCCCTACAGGTAGTAGGAAGGAAGAGAGAGAGACTGAGAGAAATGATGGCAAATAATTTAACAAACTGTGTCACGATGTCAACGGACTCAGGATTAACAAAGTCAATGAAGGCTGTCATATTGAAAATATAATTATTAAATTTTTCAGAGATCAGCATATTAGGGAGGCAAAAGTAACAATCAAGTGAAATTAAACTGAGGAGTAAGAAAGGTATAAAATTCAACACCAATTTGAGAAAATAAAATATACTGGAAACATCCTTAAACTTCTTTTTCTAGGAAAAGACAATTAGGAAAGAAATGAATGATATCTCTCTATGATACTACATGTCTCCCACTCCATATAGTTTAGTCACCAAAGAAGCAAGGCTGTCCTGAATCATGGCCATCGTGGTCATATTATTTTTTTGTATATCTTGTATATCCTTCATAAACATCCCTCTCTCACGTTGTGTCCTAGGAGTTCAGGTGTTGCAGACCCCAATCCTGGGTTCTAGGAATTGCCTACACAGAATCTCAGTGATGGGCTCGGGAATGGCTCGTGACCTAATTCAGGCCAATAAGGTCAGCTCCAGGACATTTGAAAAGACTATTGGGAACAAGCCTTCCTTTCCACTGCAGTTGCTAAGCTGGGAAGATAAAAGCTTGGATCTTTACATTTTTGTCACAGTGTGGAGAAACCTGCCTGCAACGGAAGTCTGCAGAGAGGAAAACAGACTTGAGAGAGAGAGAAAGAAATGTGATTCTCAGTAAGTTCTCGCCCTGGATTTTTCAACCAAAAATCTATGCTAATACAATCAAGGAGGAACTATAGCACAGGTTTTTGATCAGACAGCTATATCTAAAGTCACAATTTATGTGACTTATGACCTTGAACAGGCTATTTAATTCTCTGAGGTTTGGTTTCCTATATTCAATTCTCTAAAAGGCATATGACAATACTTTTTTATGGAGTTATTGTGAAGATTAAATGAGATAAAGATTTTAAAGCATTTATCACAGTGACTGGCATATAACATAATGAATACTTCATGCGAGCCAACTATTATTACTAAATCAGGAATATTGTCCAGTGTCTAAGAATAATGTTCACTGTCATTAAGCTCAAACCTAAGTACTTTTGGGAAGGTGGATTGGGGAAAATGCAGAAGGACTCAGTGCTATAAGGTTGAAAGCAAGAGATTATACATCTGTAATGAAATTAGTATCGTGCTCAAATATTTTAATGGAATTTGAGTTTTGAATTTTTATGTGCTTACTCAGAAATACTATGTCATCAAACAAGAAAAAAATGGTTCCCACACCAATAATTTCAAAATGATTTCAGCAATAATGTTATCCAAATATATAGGTCTTGATAGTAGAAAGCAGTAGGCAAACACCGGAAGGACTTTCAAGAGAAGCAATAAAACTGATTAAGAGTCTCCAGATTGAAAGAACTATGTTAGGTTTATTTTAGTAACAACTAGGTGGAGACCTGATAACTACCCACAGTATTTGGGGAATAAAGGATAACTACAGTTATTCATGCCTCAGTAACCCACAGGCAAAATTACTATAATAAACATAAACTCAGTGTACTGCCCACCAGATAGTTTTTATTTCAGTCTGAAAAACACCAAACCAGCCGAATGGCACCTTCTTCACAGATGCCTGGAGAGTGTGAGCCTCTGGAGCTGAGAGTCCTGCATTGCACCTTCCTGTGAAGTGAGAGGGGAGGTGCAGACAGGGTTTTCATGGACCCCACAACCTCCTTGAAGCAGGAAAGCCCTACAGGACAGGTCAAGTCCAGAGATGCTTTGGCATTTCAAAACACCTTTGAGTCTGGTCTGAGTGCCTGACTTGCACCCAGGACTGTGGAAATTCTCTCAGCTAGCTGTGGACGTTACAGGGGCTCGCTTAGATCTGGACTCGGTCTCGACGGGTGTAGGAAAAAGAACCCAGATTTTCATAGCCAGTCTAGCAAGCAGTCTGTGCACTTACTCAGTTCTCTTGAGTGCTTTTCTTTGGTGTTTACTGTTTGTTTTTAAACAAATTTTAATACAACACTCGGGAAATACAAACATGTTTGACAGGGTATAGAACTCTAATGTTTTAACGTCTCGAGTTTAGTTACACACCTTAAAGTACATATGTACAATATAGTCAAATATTATGGCTATATATAAATGTTGCGAAAGAGTCAAGTAAAAATAGGAAAAAAATGTACCCAGTTTTTCAGCTGTTCTGGATTTCCTGGATGTATTATACCATGAAGGCAAATATGGGCTTAATTTATAATTTTTAAAAAGGGTTTATGGACCAAGGAGACATGGCCTGACCCATCCTGCTGAGGGTGAGTGGGGGCTTGCAGTTCAGCCCACCCTGCCTTGCCCAACCCAGCACCCTGAGGATGGGACTGGGTCTACCTAAAGGAGACCCTTTTAATAATTTGCACAAAGGCTCTGGAGTAAGTGACCCAATAAAAATAACTTTTTTCATGCTTCTACTAAGGGCAGTGAGAAACCAAGGCAGAAGATTAAAATGGACGTAGGCAGCAGATAAAATGTTGCCTTCTCAAATGTCTGCTGAAGTAGGATTCTTTCAATGCTCTTCCTGACCACAAAAGGGCAGTGCAGGCAGGAGGGTACCAGCAGACACAGAGAGAAAGTCAGTTTCCTTGGTTTCAGGTTGACTGCCTGCCAAGTAGAGAGGCTGGATTTTTGCCACTGTATTTCATACCTTGCTGATGTATTCTAGACAATCGTTAAAAACCACACTTTCAAGGTAAGCTGGTAAATTGTGGCTGCTCAATAAATATTAGACCACAACAATTTGGAGTGAGTCAATTTGGTCTAGGTTTTTTCAAAGAAAGGCATTACTAAAATGCAATAGTCACTGTTGAGAAAATATGTTCTAATTTTGGCCATTGTGGCTTTTCTTTAAAATAATTTAATTTGCTATTCAGATAATTACAAAATAGTTACAGCATCAGTTATTGATTATTGTTATAACCCATCTGCCAGAGTTTTTAATTTCATTTGGATGGAACACTAAAGAAAGGTCTCTAATTGATGTAAATGCCTTCCTCAGGTGAGTGCTACTGGACTTTTCTACCACATTTTCAACTGGATGTTGGCATTTCGGTCCTAGTCTAGGGGCAGCATTTCTGCAACCAGGAGGTGTATTATTTTTAAGACTCATTTAATTTCTGGTCTCTCTACTTCTAACTACCAGTAGGGGGCCAATTAGTACTGATTACAACAAGTATTTTGCATAATGGACACCTGTCACCTATGAACTGGATAGAGACCATTAAATTAATTTCATGTAGGTCACCAAGTAGTAATGGCTACTAGTCATTATTAATCTAGGTGGCATTCCTTTTCCTCAGCCCCACACTCTTCCCCCTCCACAATCACCAATTATCCTCTCTGTGTATACAGATGTAGTGGTGATACCACTTTGGAAAGAAGAAATCATAGATATAAAGATTTCCATGATTATTTTTGGAAAATAACTGCATTTCATTGGATTATTTCTACAGTATATGGTAGTAAACATGTAATGTGGAATATATTTTAATTGCTGTGATGTAAATGAGACTTTGGGGTCATGTTACAGAGTGTTAACTGAAAGATCCAGCTATGACTTTAGCATGCCTGCAGGCCTTTTAAATTGTTATGGGAAATTGCAGCATTCAATTGAGTAGTTTCAACACTGAGCTCCCCTAAGGCTTATTACAGTTTGGCAACATGATGCCAATTTCAACTAATGTACATAATGCTTCTCTCCTCTCATACTTTATCTACAGAACCTTTCTAGTAGGTACAACTTGAAAACCAAGAAACACTATGCAAACGAAGAGCTACATAATTGACGCGATTTTCCATTATGTTATTGGCAGAAGTTCTCAGCTGCTATGGGACTCAGAAGGGATTCAGAAAGCCATGAGAATCAAAATATTGATCCAATAATAATAAACAGGAAAAAACAGAAAATGTCCAAATTATTACAACTCAATTTCCTTTTAAAATAATTGTCTATAAACACTCATTAAGAAACGCATTCATATGTAAAATTGATGTAATCTAAGTATCTTTGAAAAAATTTAAAAAAAAACCACATCCAGATAATTTGACAAAGATTCAAGTATTAACCATCTAAAAGATTAACTTATGATAATAACATACTTATAAAATTTTTTTGCAATTTAGAAACATTTTCACATGTGTTCTCACAGTAAGGTGACTGGGCAAACCTGGTTCCTTCAATACGAGCCACTAAAACAGAGACTATATTTCAAATGTATGGCTTCCTTTTACCTCATGGTCACATGAGGGGGCAGAATAGGGGCCTTCTTTCTTTTCCTTGGATGCATGAAGTACAAGTCTATGTAACTTGCTGATGCTAAAGGGAATAAGACAAGCCAGATTCCCCACAGCCTGACTAGTGCCTGGCACTGCCAGTCCCTTTTCTCAATGACGTATATGAGCAGACAGTATATAATGCTTCACAAAGAGGGCAAGATATGTGTCCAAAGTTGTTGGCAGTAGTTCTGCCTTAACCATCTCCCAAATGGCTTGGATCACCTTAGTCAGAGCTGCAGGACTTGAGGAATTACTAACATCATTATAAAGAATACCCTTCCCTCCTGCCATTACTAAACTGCATAAGAAGCTTGAGGCTAACACCATTTCCTTCCAAGCCCTACAACAAAAGGCATAAAATAGGCTCCTGTGAAGCAAGCACCACATATCAAACAGGTATTAGGTATTTCCACAAGGCCACATACAAAGGACTGTCACATAAACATTTAATACTTCAGTGGGAGTTATCCTCCCATCTAAGGCCAAGGCAGAAAAGAGCGGATTTGCAGAAGGAAATGAGTGTGACAGGCAAAGAGTGGGGACACAAATCTGACGTACTTAGTTAAAAAACCGTTGTTAAAGAGGATAAATTATAGGTAAAATGCCAGTAAACCTGAACACCATAAAAATATAGAGGCTGAATAATAAAACTCTTCCACATTCTAGTGGATGGCTCATTGAAAGAAAGTTTTATTTGCCTGGTCACACCTAATTGTCTAGTTCAACAAAACCTCCACAACGGTGTTCGTGGCATACTTTGAAATACTAACCATTCTTGTGGCATATTGAAAGGAATAAAAGACTCAAAACAACATTAAAAATCTCCCACAATTATAATGCAATTATTCCTACAGTAAATCAATACCTTACAGTGTCAATAAAAGCTGTCGTGGTTAATCACACTCTACTTGCTGGCCCTTCAGGACTTGTTACTTGCTAATAATCCGTTTTTCTTTGAGTACAGTTGTTTATTGCCCTGACCGCATCCTCTTTACAATTACAGGGCGGAATACCCACATGTTTCAGGAAACATGTAAGAATCCCTGGTGCTGGCCAGGCAGTGTGATGCTCAGTGGCGTACGCCACGTTCACAGGCACCACCGCTCAGCCTTCCGAACACTAGACCCATGTACTCGCGTCTACAGCAAAAACACCCTCAACAGATTGCTCTCAATTTGGTTGCATCTCTGTGCAGTACATGAATAAGACAAGGCACAGTGGTAGAAAACGACTGCAGGACAATACTAGACCTACAAAACCCCATGCGTTCTCAGGTCTGTGTCCATACAAAACAATTTTAAGCTATGCCATTCTGTTCCAGAGTGAATGCTATTTTAGTTACAGTGGTTGAGAAGAGGGGAGAGCATGGAAGTTTGACAGGGCCATCATTTTCTATCGAACTACTGCACACCCTTCTCACTTCAAAATCCACAATTCCCTCATCAGAGAAGACTACTCTGATATTGTCTGGGTCTATGTCTAATATATAGTAAGTCTTCAATAATCAATAATATATCTTGATTTATGTAAACTTTGATGCCCAAAACAAACCTAAATGAAACAATCGAATCTAATGAATAGGGGGATAAAAGATCTTAAATGAGAAAGATAATATAATATTGTCTGCAGGGCATCTCCCACTACTAGATTTAGTTCATTTGCTTGCAATTTTTTTCAATAGCCAAGTCTCAGAAGACACTTCATATTCTCTTTCAAATTGTCCTCTTGAACAATGGGGATGTGATGATCTAGCAAGAAGCCTATTATAACAAAATCATACAATAACATTTATAGGTCTCCCTGACTTTTACTATGGTAGAATTTATGTCTGCAAAATACAGTGGTTGAGCAGAATATTCATGGAGTATAAAAGCAAAAGGAGAAACCTCCAAATAAAAATGCAAACCACCAAAAATCACCATATACAGTTAACCTGAGGATTCTACAAGCCTGGGGTGCCAAAGAAGTTGCCAAATAGAAACCAAAAGAAGTTTAATGTCTATAAGCAAAATGTACCAAGCACTTGCTAAATGTTCATTTTACACGCATTTATATAATTATCTCATTTAATTTCTACAGCAACCCTATGAGGTGGGTTCTTTAATTAACTCTCTTTGACAGAGAAGCAAACCAGGATCCAGAGAGATTAAGTAACTCATCCAACATCACACAATTGCTAAGTAATACAGCGGGGGCTCAAGGTCAAATCTGCATGCCATCAAAATCTGAACATTAAACCATGACACTATTGACCAGTAGGGCAGGTACATGCAGTCACATTCGGTAAAATAAAATGGTGGGTAATAGAATTCATATGTTTCACTGTGAAAGCTTTTAAAGCAAAGATGATCATCTGCAGAAGTAACAGAAATATTACTCTTATGTCCTCACGTTGCTCAGCAGGGCTTTGGTAAAATCCTTGCGTCTGATGGTGCCCAGTGGAGCAGTCACTCAGTCGCATGTACCAGCATAGTAACCACTGCGTGAAATCAGAGTCAAGGCCAAAACTCAAACCCTGGAGCTAAGACAAATAATTTCGGCTATTAATTTCACCCTGAGTAGTGATGAAAAGTACATATGCTAATTCCAACGAAGTATGCCGAAATGGAAACAAATTCCATCTAAGGTTTATGGCACAATTTATGAGACAAACAGGCTTCATGAGTGAAATTAAGATAGGTTCCCATCATCGAGAATGCCACAATTCACATAACTAATCACCCATAAAACCTATTACAAACAAACACTAAGAAAAATTCAAAAAGCATAGAAGAGTGATGAAATTTCCACCTCAATGACTGATAAAGTGAGATACATCAAAAATCAACTGAGCTGGAAAAATGACACACTGAGAAGAGGTGCTTAGGATGATAGGTGGTCAGGATCCTCCATTAGTCAAAGTGATGACTCTCAATACATGGATATCTCAGGTCCTCGTACCTGGAAGCTCAGTTCTTAATGACGGAAGTCTGTCTTCTGACATGGAAATTAGAAAGAATGCCTCCAAAGCCAGCCGTCGAAGGGAAAAATGAGTTGTCTGATGAACAGTTCTCCATCTGGACCTTAAGAAAGACATGGCTATCCTTCCATTTTAGATTTATTTACAAATTTGATACAAACTTATCAAAGGCTCTTTAAATATTGCTTTCAGAACCAATTTCTTGGCTTCAAGATTTACATCTTCCCTTTTACCATTGCTTTGGGTCAACCATAAGTAACAAAGTTTCTATTTAAATTTTTAAAGAAAAAGGCATTCAGTTTTGTCAAAGAGAAATACTGCTATGAAAAAGAAATGCCACAGATTACCAAATATCTTATGCTATATATCTTACTTTTAAAACAGTTAACAGCTTGAACTCTCAGCAACATAAACTTGTCTTTGGAATAGAGGAGAATGCTCCATAAAAGTTTGCTAAATAAATACATGTCTGAAGGAATGGACCTAAAAAGAATGATCTACAGGGAGAACCAGTTTTCATGCCATATCTCCAAAGCATCTTTAACATGGCTTTCAACTTCCACTGGCATCAACGCTAACTCTCATATCACAAAGGAAAGAGTATTCAAATCACACACATTCAAACAGGTGGTGGTGGTAGTGGTGGTAGAAAGGGAAATAATCTGTGGAAGAATTCTTGAAAAGACTCCTTTTTTTGGAAGGATTTTCTTCTCTCCTAAATTTTTGGTAAAACAATTTTTTCCAGGAAAAGAAATTAAATATTTCAGACAGTCGAACATTAATTGGCTAGTAGGGCTGATAAAAGAACTTACCAGCCTTTTAAAGAAAATCTATCAATCAGGTGAGTCCTTGTATGCTTTAGGGCAGCCTTCTTTTTTGGAATACAGAGGCCCAAAAGGCGCATTAATGTGCGTGGAGGAAGGAAGCACAGTGATTTTAAACTTTCTCTGATGCAGAACGGTACCTACTGGCTGTTTATCTTTCTCAGTATAGGCCCAACAACTCCTTTTCTTTATAGTTATATGCTACATTTATTCCTGGTGCTATGGAGCAGCCAGGTTGCCACTGAAAAGGCAAATTGCCTTTTATGGCTGTATATGCTCAACTTCCTCTTTCCAGTGTATGCATTCTGTCACTTCAAAAGAAGCAGCATTTTCTCAAAAAACTATGTCATTTGCAAAAAGCCGGTAGTGTTTCTATTGTAGATAGTGTCACAAGAGGCTCCTCTCTTCTGATGCTTCCAGAGTGGGAATTTTCAAGATGCTCTTAAATGTGCATTTCTTTTTCATTTAATTGATTATCCATGAGTTAAAAATAAAGAAAAAATCTGAAATTGACAGTAATATTTTCCTTGCTAACCTCAATTAACTTCAGCATCTCTTCTAAATCTCATGCTATCTGTCAAAACTGAACCTTGTGCTGAATGCAAAAACTGAAAGCCAGTAGTATTGAGAGAAATGTGTTATTATTATTATTATGGATATTATTTTCAAAATACAAACAATTTCAAGCAGGCTAGCTCAGGTAAATCCAAGGTTTGATTGCAATTTTAAGTTAAAGAAGTAAATTTTCTAAAACCTAGAGAAGTGGCAGAAGGGTGTTAGCTTTAGTTGGCACATGATTGAAAATGTCCTATCAAAGCCAAAGGAAATATAGGAAACAGTGAAAGGAAACATGTATGTGGCTTATTAATCACGTTTGTTACTAAGGTTAAATATGGGCAAAATGTAGTCGTCTTTACTTTTCTCCCAAATGTATATTTTACTTTTCTTTTAAAAGGATAGCTTTATAATCAAAAGCAACAGGAAACCAATGAGTAAAAGGGGCACTTTTTTTTTCGCTTTCCAAAACTTAGGCTAGAAATGCCGGGCTAAGAGAGATCAAAGGTCATTGCAGTACAAACTGAAGTCAATTATTTTGGAATCTATCATTAAATTGAATTGTTTATGAAATGGAAAGTCTGCCATCACGTTTCTATCCTTTTTTAAAATTTCACAGTTTTGCTGAAGCCTAGGGAGAGCTTGTGGAACTCAGAAAAGCCCCAGCTTTCTCTCATTTTTGCAGAATGGAAGCTCTAGAAATCACTGATTCATGCGTGACAAAATACACCAAAGTGGCAAAAGAATTTGATAGCTAAGAAAGTAAAATATAAAGAGTCATTTTTGGTACACAGATGTAGCACCTCAATTAAAAACCATACATTTAACAATATTATTCACCTATGTACCTAATGGCAAATGTAAAACAGGAGAAAATTTGTATCATCTTCATTAGAGTTGATCCTCACCTCCCATCCCCAAGACATCCCTATGCATTGATTTCACTATTAATATTAATATCCTCAAGGGTGTGTAATTCTACTGTCAGTTCTGTAACCTGGTTAGAAATGCTCAACATTTTAATGTCTTTATTTGTGAAGGTGTCAGGTATTAGATCACCTCATTCAAAACACAGAAAAGAAAAAAGAACAAGTCAAGATTATTTCTCTCCCCTTTTCAACCATATGGACCTGGAAGTCAATTGCCACTTTTTTTTTTTTTTTTTTAAGGAGGTACCCGGGATTGAACCTGGGACCTCATACATGGGAAGCAGGTGCTCAACCACTGAGCTACACCCGCTTCCCTCAACTGTCACTTTTAGCAGAGGTTTCCCCCCTCCCTCCCTCCTTCCTTCTTTATTTGGTAAAAGAGAGAAATTATTTTGGTAAACAGTGGCCTACTTGAATACAGCAAGTCATTCACTACATCCATATTAAAATGGGAAACAACCACTCTGGTTGTAGTGCAGTGGAAGACACATTGTAACAGCAGACTGGAGCCTGGGTTCTTAAAACCCTCTCTGCCACCCCATTATCCCTTGCAACCTGAGCCATCAGTCATTTTCACCCATATGACCACAGCAGGTAATTTAATTTACTTGCCTCATCTCCCAAATGGGGGATAATAACACCTTGCCTCTCTGGAAGTAAACAGTAGATCTAAATTATCCCGAGGTAACTGCTAACTCTAAGATCCATAATTTAAAGATTTCTTGAAGATAGAGAGTATGCCTTCCTAATTTCTGTGACCTTGATATACAGTAAAATGTCAACATTTCTGTGAAACATGAGCAAAGATGAACGGCATAGTGCATCTTTTGGTTTCCCTTTAAAAAGTGTATTGCTTCCTTATCTCATACCCAAAAAATAAATTAATTCCAAATGTATATTCTTAAATTAGAGTAATACAGGTCTCTTTTTACTTTCCCTTGCTTTTTCCATATGGATTCCATGAAGTTGTAAGAGGTAATGCTTTACTTTAGCATTTCAAAAATTTGCCAATAAAGAGGAATCTTTGAATTACAAACATAGATTTGCAAAGAGATGTATAAATGCCCTTGCTTGACTCTTTCACATTTTTTTAAAACAAAGTAGATGTTAGTAACTAGGAGAAACTCGTGCAATTGAAATTGTGTCACAGATTATTTGATAATCCAGTGTTTTTAATGCCCCGTTATTTTTTCAGTCCTGGGTAAGTGCCAGACAGTGGTTTCCAATCATTCCTATGTCTCAGCTTCACTTCTCAATCTCCGAAAGTTTATTCTGCAGCTGGTCGGTCCATCACCTCTTTCTTTAACGTGCTTCAATCACTGGGGCTTCACTTTGATATTTCTTCCTTTCAATATTTTGATTCCCATATGTGCCTTTCTGCCTTGCTATTTAATTCCAAGACTGAATTTTTCCTAACATTCTTTAAATCTCTCAATCTGGGGTCCATTCTTATTTACTGAAATTTTCAGTCCTGTGTGCTATCAACTTCCCTATAACAACATAGCAAAAGCCAACCTGGGAAAACGCCCATCATAGCTTAAGGAAAGAAGTGCCTCAACAGAAAGACACACCATTTGGTAAAATGTGTTCCACCTTAAGTGAGTCCTACTGACTGATATCAGTTCAGATTTTTGTATTTGAAGAGAGTCTGCTGGACAGTTCCTCTCCTTGAGAAGCTTAGAGTGTCTGCCTTGGCAACACATGCCCTGCAGATGCGTTCCTTGCTCATTCATATATTTACTCATTCAGCAACTGCTTCCTGAGGGCCTACTGCGTGCCAGGCACTGAGTAAGGTATGAGGGTTGGGTTGGTAGAGAACCCTGACCTCATGAGGCTTTTAGTTCAATGGTGGGGAAATAGATAAACGAGTTAACATGCAAATAAACAATTACAGATTGTGATGGGTGCAAGAAAAGAATCAAATTGCTAAGACTGGTGATAATGAGGTTGGCATGTGTGGTGGGAGGGCAATGAGTCTCTAGAACGGAGGTGGTATTTAATTTGAGACCCAAAAGATGCGAGGGGAGGCATTGAGAGATTGAAGGTCCTGGATAGACGCCAGTACGCAGGTGCAGTGTAGGAGGCACATGCACCCTGGGACAGAGAGGAGGCAGAGTGGGTCCTACACTGTGAATCCAAAGGAGCGTTGGATGCAGAGGGAGGAACTGAACCACTTAAACTTGCCATTGAGACCCAGGTCTGGGTCAAAGTAACCAAGGCTATGCTGGCTCCAGGATAACCACAAATGAACTAGTAACTCCTTGAGGCTTAACCAGGATGCTTCAGAAGCCATAGCCTATTTTCTATACACTCCTCTTGTATCCACACAATGAACTTCAATTACTGAGACAA
Organism: Cabassous unicinctus; assembly: GCA_029593785.1. NCBI lineage: Eukaryota > Metazoa > Chordata > Mammalia > Cingulata > Chlamyphoridae > Cabassous > Cabassous unicinctus. Next base: position 55,928 of record JAQZBX010003091.1, read on the forward strand.
TCTGACCCTATCTGGACTTGGCACCTAAAAAAGCTCAAGAAACACAAATAGGGAGCTTCAATGCTATAATGATCCAATGCTTTATAATTAAATATGGTTAATTTATGGTCATGGGAATTCACGGGTAGCTGTGCCCCAAAGCAAAACAGAGTAGTGGTGCTGGGACCCTGAGAATCAAGGGGGTATTTTTAGTTTTATATCTAAGAACTAATGAAGATGGGAGAAGAAACCACAAAATGTTGAGCAGTATTTTCATCCTCTATTTTTGGAGAGGAAGTACAGAAATAAAATAATCCATTCATTTAAAAGCAGCACTTTATCTTAAAGATCAAGACAATTCAGGGAAAAAAACCTATATTAACTGAATAATTGTGTAAATTATTTATTTCAGTATTAGTTGAAAGCAAATGAAATTGTCAATATTCTATTTTCTTTGATCTATGAAAATGGCAATATCACATGGTTCAACAAAAACTTATGCAAGTAATCTAATAGCTGACCACCGATAAACACAATTTGTTTTTGTTTTGTTTGTTTTTAGGAGGTACCAGAGATTGTACCAGGTACAGGACCTGGTACCTGGGAGGCAGGCACTCAACCACCAAGCTACATCCACACCCAACACAGTTTGGTTTTGACATCTTACCCCAACTGAATTCTCTGAATCTGAGTTCTTCACCAGTAGAGGGGAAAGGAAAGGAGACAAAAGGAATATAACATAAACTGATGGCCACTTGCTTTTAAAAAACGAGATCTTTTATTTTAACCACATATGTATTTTTTTAAAGTGTGTTCTGTAAAGAGTACATAAGACACCATAATCAAAAGAACAATCTAAATAAAGTAGGCTTCCTGGGCACATGGCAGTGCTAAATACATTAACTGACCCAAAACAGGGTGTGTTGTCTTGAACTAGAAATCTAATCATGCAATCCAGAAACTTCAGTGTCTCCTGCTTATCTGACAAAAACTCCCCTAGTTAGAGCCAATTAGGATCCAGTAAATCTTTTGGCAGATCAAGGATTGCTCTGATTATAAACATCTCTGGTTTATAAACTGCATGATCTATAGCTTGCAGATAAACCATAGGCTATAAATACAATTGGAATAAAAATCCCTTAATGATTTATTTTGTATCCTTATCAAGAGTAATCAACTTTGATCAGATACTCTAAAAGAGTTTTCATAGATTTGCCAGTGAAAAAAATATGCAGGGGTAAAATAAAATGTAATAAGATATTGATAATTTCATAATAATTTAAAAAAGTTATTGTATGTATGCATGAACCCAAATCATTTAAGAAGTATAACTCTATTTCATTTACCCACAGCTGGTCAGTTTTCAGACCCTGACAGCCAAAATATCCATGGTAAACAGCTATATTCTCCCTTGTGAATGCCTTGTCCAGATGTCATACTTATTTTTTCCACAAAGCAAAACATAAAGATAAAAACTCAAATAGCATATGAAATGAAAAATAATCGGTTGAAAGGTTTAATCACAATTTTTATGGCTTCCTATTGTATTATTTGTTTTGCTTTTTCATGTAAGCTCTGCCTGCAATGTTAAAATTGCTGTTTTTGCTACAAGAGTTACAATCTTAAAATACACCAGAAGAGTGCATATACCACTGGTTTCTATATATATTACTGAGTCAATGCAACACTATGTGTTATATTTTCAATGATACATACCACTTTTTCTTATGAGCCCAGGAAACTTAATTTAAGCAAATATTACAGAAATGTACATAAAATTATTTAGTATACACCTAAAATAATTCTCTTACTCCATCACCCAAAAAAGAGTAGAAAATGCCAGTTAATTTCAATGATATCAAATTGTGGTCCCTGCTCCCATTCCACCTCTCAACATGTTAAGGATATAGGGCCTTTAATGCAATGAAAACAAGAAAAGATGCAAAAAAAGTATGAATAAGCATAGCAAAATTAAGGTAAAAAACAAATGTTGAATCAAGAAGGAATTTGACAAAATGATCAATAAAGGGCATATAAATTATGCTTGTCCATCTTATTTTCAGGAATTCTGAGTCATGTCTTTAAAAAGAACAGACTCTACATTTTCAGGTCATGCTTATAAATGGGAATCCAAAGTTTGATGGGAAATGATACAACATTTGGCAGTATTGGTAAATGCAGGGCAGTGCTCATTAGCATATGGAGCAGCTTCTGGGTTGGATTCCCCTGCATATCCTTAATTTGGATTTTGCTGGCCTGTAATACTTCACTTCTAGCTCAGGGGTTTTGGGGAACAAATAGCCTTTATATCTCATCACAGAGAGGGCCTCAGTAGGACACTACCATGAGGACTTTCAAAGCTGCTTCTAACCCAGGCTCTGTCACTCTGGTCAACTTCTGCTCCATGTCAGTGCAAGACAGAAATACAAGTGTTTCTGTCTTTCCCGATTAAAGCTCTGAATCTGTTTAGGGACTAAAAGGCTGACAAAAAGTGAGAACGAATGTTGAATGCTTCAGGGCAGCCATAGTAGCTGCTGTGGGGTGGACTTAGAAACCCTGTAAGTTTGCCACTAAGCATCCTTGTGCTTTCTCCTCTCGACAAATTGCAGCCCGATTTGGAGAGAGCACTTCACAACCATGTCTGAAGTTTATGCCAACCTGTCAAAGGCAGAGATGGTAGGACTCAGGTGGTGTGGACCTGCAAGGTTGACTCCAATGATTTTGACTCCCTGGTAGAGTAAATCCTAAAGTCAACCCAGACCTGGGATGGCCTAGGAAGCCTGGAGCACAGGAAAGCCTCAAGCTTTCTCTGCCCCCAACATACCTCCCCATACACTCCACTAATTGTAGAGGCATTTGGGTTAACAAGTTCCTCTTTTAAAATGCAAATGCCCCTTGGGAGGGTTAAGCCTCATTCATACCTCAGTGCGAATTCGTTTAATTAGATAATCACATCTAATTAATTGAGGGCTCAGGGAAAGGGAGTTTTGATTGAGGTGGGCCAAAGGGAGGAAAAAGTTGGAAAGAACTGGGGGTGGGGGCCTCTGCAGAACTAGGAGACTCGTGAGGATAGTGGGTCAGAAGGTACTGGAGAGGTTCAGAAAGATGTGCAATGGTGTCAAAGGCTAGCGTTGTCTACTCTTCAGTTTTGTCCTGGGTCTTAGGGCACCAGACTACTACTGAAAATCACCACCTTTGGAGCACCAATTCTTGCTCCTTAGTTAAGATATCAGGATTCATCTGAAGGCTGCAAGCCACATCTTTCCCCAGTTCAAGCATCTCCCCAGGCAATGTGGGTCTGGCCAACTTTCATATCTCAACAAAGGATGGAGGGGGAGGAAGGGGAGGGAGAGATGTGTCCCTCCACTCTCTTTATTTTAAATGGATACTGCACTGTAGTCACCAGATTTCCCAGATGGAAGAGACATTCCACCCCCACCCCCCAGCTCCTAAAGCTCTCCTCGCCGCTGCTGCTATCTCACCAAGTCTGATTCGGGAGGAGGTTGCTGCTGAATCCCCTGGGATGCATGCCTCCAAGGATGCGCATGGGGCAGTACAGAGTAAAGGTGAACAGACAGGTTCACATCCTCACCGTGGAATTTACTTGCTGCGAGATCCTAAGAAAACTGCTTCTTCAGGTAAAAAATAGGGCTAAACATACCTAACTCACAGGGCTGTGGCAAGGCTGCAGTGAGACAATATGGCGACAGCACTTAGTAGGGTGCCTGGCACAGTAAGCATTCAATACAAGGTAGCTAGTATTAGTATGTGTTGGTAACACTAACCCCAGCTCCTGGACAGCTGTGTTCTCTCCCACCTCCGAGTCTTGGAACCCTGTTGTGCCTGTGTTGAGTCCACTTTCTCTCACCTCTTCCCTTAGCTCGTTCCTCACCTCTTAGCTGTGAGGTCCCTTCTTTTAGAAAACCTTTGCTCAATGCCCCAGCGGCACCCTGAGCCTCCAATGAGCTCCCTTAGCACATGCTACATGTGTTGGCCTTGTCTGTTCATCTGTATCCTCAAGTTCATTGTAAGTTCTTTGAGCTAAGAGAGTCAATCATCTGTGTGTTATATCCCCAAAGCCTAGCAGGTGGCAAGTGCTCAAAGCCTGTTTTCAGAGGGAGAGAAAGGGAGAAAAGACCAAAGCAGGAAGCATTTATCCACAGGCCAATGCAGATCTGTAATGACAAAGGAATTGTGACAAAAACATATGTCTCTTTGTATTGGTGGCTGATATAGAAACAATTCTTTCCTAACGATACAGATAATAGCCACAGAATACTAACATTTTGAAACACTGGAAAAATATAACAAAATATATTTTAGGAAAACATCTCCACTACTTGGCTAGATCCTAAGAGACCAAAATCTAATGCTGTGGGACAAGAAATTCTATTACCAAGACGCATGTTGTTCATTTTTTAAAGGTGAATTTTACATAGAAAATATTCCCAAATGTGTGCAAGGGTGGAATACTATGGACGGAAATGCTTTCACAATCCCATACTGAACTCCTAGTGGCTCTTGGAAGTGGCTTTGTTTTTTGTTTTTCTATATGCTCACTTGCAGGTATCAATATGGCCATCTTCTAATAATCCATATCCTTACAATAAATCTTCATAGCCTCAGATTTTTCTCATTAAAAGAAATATAGCAGTGCCAAATCATTCTGTAGTATTGTAGATTGTTCCATAAACAACAGAAGGCACTCATATGGCAAAAACAGCTTTTTCATGGGCTGAAAAAGGAAAAAGACAAGCAGAAAAAAAAAAAATGCTTTGGGGAAAACTTTTTTTATGGGCCTTCACTGAGACGTCCAAATTTTAATAAGATTACGAAGGAAATTATTTTAGGAAAGAACATGACTCACAGAATGTAACTAGTCTCCCTACCTCCTCCCAGGTCCACATAAAACATTTGAGGTGGGGACCAAAGAGTGCAGAGAGGGGAACAGGCTGTGTGAACACAACCTCTCTGGATTGTCCCTGTGTCAGCATCTCTGCATCCCTCCCTCTGAGCCTGAGTCCCTGAGTCTTCGTACATCCACCGAATCCTCAGAAAAGACCATGATGGGGTGGAAGGAGGTAGTCTCTGACGTCAGACTGGCTTTCGTCACAACCATGGCTCTGAAATTAATCAACGGCATGGCCTAGGATACGTTTCATAACCTCGCTGAGACTGCTTCCTTGACCACAGGATGGGGGTGCTAGCACTCTCAGGTCTCACGGTAGGTACCCAGCTCAGTCTGACACGCAGTTGCCACTCTTACAACACAAATCTACAACTGCTTCCCATTCTTGTCCCATGTTTCCTATGATCTCCTGGCATTTTATCGCTGCGTTGTTCTATCTTTGTTCTTTTACAATAACTTGTTATCCCAATAGGACCAGACTTCTCCATGCTTTGTCCCTTGGCTCCCAGGTTGCCTTCAGAGACCCTCTTTAGGCAGCTCCCACCAATGCTGTTCCTCTCTAAAATACCCTGGAGTCAGGGACACATGTGGCCAGGGATACACATGTTCATGTTCACTTGCGGAGAGCCTACCAGAGTCTGCCAGCATATGAGCACATTCCGTAGATAGACAGAGTGGCCACATATTCTCCTTTACATTGCTGGTCAATCTACGATTCTGTGAAATTAAACACCTCTTTAAAAAGGCTTTTTTGGGGGAGGGGGGTATAAAATCAGAAAAAAAAGTTGAGGTTGATTAAAGGACCATATTACTTCTAGTAGTGGTTCTGGGAAGTCTAGAGATAACATAGTGGCAGAGTTGTCCCAAGGACGTGCAACACTGAAGCAAGTGCCCAAAGTTTCAGGATTCAGAAATGAGGACTGTGCTGCTGGAACAAGGCTGCTGGAGATGCCCTGGAGAGCAGTAGTAGGTAATACACCGCTGATTGCTCGTTCATTCATCCAGCCAGTCAACACTTACGGTACACTTTATATGCCAGGCCCAGTGCTTAGATCTGGGGTTACACAGATGGACGCAGATGGCTATTGTCTGGTTCACAGTCAATTCACAGAGATAAGCAAGTGATCAGTCAACTAACATACAAAGTGATTCACTACAGTGAGGAAGGACTCGTCAGGAGAAACCTCCTCTGAGGAGATGACCCCTGGATGCCATCCTGAGGAATGGGTAGGAGGCAGCCTGGTTAGAAGGGTGTCCCAAGTAGCATAGGGGTAGGGGCAGAACTACAAGTCAGGTTAGGGGAAATGCAAATTGTCATGGGGTACTAGGGTGTAATCTGTAAGACAAAGAAATGAGGCTGGATGGTGATGTGGGCAAGCACACAATAAACCAGTTTTTCTTCCATACTAAGGAGTTTGGATTTTATTCTGAAAACAGTGGGAAACTACCATAAATTATCCCATTAAATTATAAGCCTCTACAAGGCCAGACTTCTGTCTTATTCACCTTCTTCTAATCATCAGAGCCTCGCAGAGAAGAATCTCAAATAATGTTCAATGAATTAAACAACTGAAATGGGTTTGTTTTTGAATGGGTCTGAGGGATTTATAAAAGGAAAAACAAATTACCTTATTTTTTCTAAACCCAAACTTTAACTTCTGAATATACTTTCCCCCCGATAAGATTTAAGAAGTGAGTATATGTATTTTTACAACATAAGTCAAATTTCAGCTGCATCGACATCTGGCTGTATTGTGCAAGATGGCTGCCACTGCATTTTACTTGAGGAGGGTTGGTGGACCTCCTTAATAGGAGATGGGCAGGGCACTGTGCTCCTCCTCTTCTCCCACTAGCACACTCAGCAGAGGTGAAGAATGAGCATCTGCAGAGAGCAGAGCCAGGAACAGGCTATCCCAGGCAGAGCAAGGCTTTGAAGTCTAGTTCTTGATTTAAATTGGACAAATTTTTCATTCTAGTTCACAAAACATCCATGTGTGCTTTCATATAAATCTTTAAAAGTGAGTTGGCAGTTAAATTACCTAACATTCTTCCTCAAAAAAAAAAAAAAGTTTTGGAGGATGTGTGATGCACCCGAAGATGCTAACTTTGCATATTCAGGTGCTCTGCCCTGTACTCCATGGGTTACTCCAGGCTGATGGTAGAAATAGCCAGGTCTTTGGAGTCACACTGTAGTGTGCTCAATTTCAATTTCTGTTTGTTTGTTTGTTTGTTTGTTTGTTTCCTACTGAATAGCTGTATGAGCTTGGACAAGTCATGTAACCACTCTCAAGACAACTTTTCCCCCATAAAATGGAGCTTGTAGTACCTAATCTGTTTAACTGTACTACACAATGCTTGGCATGTAGTAGTTGGTGCTACACTGCTGAACAAACCCATCCATTCACTCGTTCAACAGCTATTCACTGAGAAACCACTATGTGCCAGGTACCTTTCTAGGTACTGGCTGTGGAGTGATGAGCAAGACAGACAAAACCGCTACCCATGAGGGGCTTATATGGAAACAAGTAAACATGTAAACAAATAGAATATAATAATTTCAGAAGTAATGAGTACTTGAAGAAAAAAAACATTTAAAGGGTAACGGGAAATAAAGGATTGTTAGGGGGAAGAATGACTTTAACCTAGGCTGGAAAGGAAAAACATTTCTGGGGAAGGGACATTTGAACTGATGAACTGATTGATTCATTCAGGATGAAAAGGCAGAGGTAGACATGAAGGCTGGCAAGTGCAAGGAACAGTTAATGCAAATTCTCTGATACCAGTAGAGATCCCGCATAGCTGAAGCTTCAAGAATGAGTGGCGGGTGATGAGGGCTAGGCAGTGCTCAGATCTCCTTGGCCACTGCAGGCAAGAAGTTTGAATTTTATTTATATGGCAGCCAATGGACAGTTTTAAGCCAGATTGTGACTGTGATCTGATCTATGTTTCAAAAAGATTTCCCTGAATGCTAAGTGGAGCGTGGGCCGTAGGACTGGGTTGCGGGGAGTAGAGAGGTGTCTGGAAGCAGGGAGATCATTTAAGAGGTTTTCTGGAGCTGTCCAGGTGAGAGATATTGGTGGCTTAGTAAGTAAAATAAGTGTGTTTTCTCTTGACTGGAATTCGCAAAGCTGAGGACAAAGAAGGATTTGAGTACTCTACATTCTGAGAGAGCTAAACACTAAACAACTGGAGCTAAACACTGCCTCCAGGGCTTACAAAGAAGTAGCCCTACTGCCAACAGTCACCCACGCCCCACCTTCTGCAGTCCATAAAAAAGGCTGGGCAGAGGAGGAGGGAAGCCTTGTGAAGATGCCATTTTTGGAAAGGGGAAGCATTGGTGGAGATAGGGGTGCTGGCAAGAAGTGTAGAATGGGGTTCCAATCCCAGGTTGGACAGCTACTAGGGCCCCAGCAAATTTGCCCATCTACACTGAGCTTATCTGAGAAGGGGAAAAGAGAATTGCAGAGGAGTGCAAGTCCAAGAGACAGGGGGAGACCTGAGAGCCTGCATACCCACTTCTCCCTGTACTAAGACACAGCTGTCTTCCAGGGCTCTTTAGGCTGGGATGGAAGGTAGCTGGACTTGCGATATCTTGCCAGTACCCCTGGAAATACCCAGCAAGAAATGTGCCTTCCAGTTTGGGGACCCCAGAAACAAGAGGCTGTGAGGCCAACTGCCCATGGGGACGGCTGAGATGGGATAATAGGTGAACGGTTCAAGCCAGAATGGGTCACATACATCCTGAGACCATGCTGTGGGGAGGCCCAGCAGAGCCCCAAAGAGACACCAGCCACAGAGAGATTATCAACGGTCAGTTTCTGTTAGCCAGAGAAACAGCAAAAAATATTAAAGAAGACTGGAATTTCAGCTATTTCAGAAAAAATCAGGGGAGAACAGCAGAATTTCCTCAGTTTTAATTTAATTAATTGAACTTCAAGAAATTGGTATTAAAAGGCCGATCTTTTCATTTTTCATGGTTAGTGGCTTAGGTCCAGCTGGTCCCAGTCTGAAAACACCACTGTTCTCCGAGAACAGAGGTTGAACCCCTCTGGAGGCTCCACAGACACGTCCCTTCACAATTCCATGCTTCTGCCCAGGCTGTGTCTGTCACTGGCCTTTACTATTTTAAACCTCCCCAACCTCCCAAAAACAGCTCTGTTGCTACCCCCTTCATGTAGCCCTTCCCAACTACTTTGTCTTAAAATGGTCACTTCCCTGGTTAACCTCGTAGAGCACTTGCCTTCTACAAATCACGATCTGACTGGCAGTCACACATTGCTTTAAAATGGTTCCTTCTCCCCAAGTAGTTGATAACTTCAAATAGGCAGAACCTCATCTTTTACCTTCACTTCTGTATCCCATAATACCAGGCACACAGTAGAGCCTAAATAAATACAAGTGGAATGTAAATGCTGAGCATTTAGCTTTTAGTGAAGAGAAATAAGATTTTTAAATTATGGTTAAAATTGATATAAATATTAATTCCTTATACCAAACGCTATCACGAACAGATATTTTCACCAAACTTCCCAAACATTTACAAAAAATTATTAATCTAGGTATAATGAATTTTCCTTTAGTTAATAATCCAATATTGCCTAGGCTTACTTAACCCAAAGCCTTTATGTATTTAAACTACAAAAAAGTGATAAACTATCAAAGAATTGGAAACTAGGAACCCAAGACCAACTCTTTTTAAGGCAAATAAAGTGTGTATTTATTTAGGATGAGAAAGGCAGCTATAACTTACAAATTTAAAAAGCCTAGGGAAGCGGGTGTGGCTCGGTGGATGGAGCTCCCGTTTACCATATGGGAGGCCCCGGGTTCGCTTCCCCGGGCCTCCTTGTGAGGGCAGGCCGGCCGGCCCGCGCAGCGCAGTGGGCTGATGCAGCAAGACCTCGCAGTGGGAGGCGGGTGTGGCTCGGTTGATGGAGCCCCCGTTTACCATGCGGGAGGTGGGGGCAGGCCGGCCTGCCCGGCGCGGTGGGCTGATGTGGCGGGACCTCACAGCAGGGGGGAGATAGGCGGACACGGAAGAAGCACGCAGCGAATGGATACAGTAAAAATGCAAGCAGCAGGGGGGGTATAAATAAATAAATGGATAAATCTTTAAAAAAATAATAAATAAAATAAAATAATAAAAAGCCTAAAAGTTGGTAAATGTCATCAACATTATGAAATCCAAAGATCTACCATCTATTGCTATTAATAACAGGCATTCTCTTGACACATCTCTCTAATATATATATATATTTTTTTTACTTTATTTTTAAGGAAGTTTTAGATTACAGAAAAGTTACATCCAAAGTATAGGGGATCCCTGTATACCTCCCTTTCTCCCCCTCCCACACTTTTCCCCATTAACATCTTTCATTAGTGTGGTACATTTGTTACAACTGATGAACAAATATCGAAGCATTGTTACTAACCATGGTCTGTAGTTTATATTATGGCTTACACTTTGCACCATACAATTTTATAGGTTTTGACAAAATGTATAATGGCCTGTATCCATCATTGCAATATCATGCAGGACAATTCCAATGTCCCCATAATGCCCCATGTTACACCTAATCTTCCCTTCCCCTCCCCTCAGAACCTCTGGTGACCACTCTCTTTCTATCAATGTTACAAGTTCTCATGTTACTACAATAATAAGTCTACTTTGGTCCACGGTTGCATTCTCCCCTTTATGTTTGCTCATTCCTCAATCTTGAGGATTTGGGGATGGTGATGCTCACTCTGCTTCTGATTGAGAGAGGGCATAGATCCCATGGAGCAGATGGATGGAGCTGTCTTGCTTGCAGTTGCAGATACTCTGCTTTTGGGGATGGGTGTTGTCCATCATCATCCTTTTGTTAGTTGTCCTGGTTGAGTCAAAGGAACTGGAGAGTAGGTGTTGACTGCAACTCTGCTGAAACTCAGGGTTCAACCAGCACATGAACAGATAAGTCACTGGGACATATATTTAATGGGTATCATGCTAATTATAGGTTCAAATAAAAGGAGCATAAGAACCATGTGTAGGAAAATTATAAATGAGTCTAATTCTGTTACATTGGGGAATAGGTTAACATATATTCCAAGGTAAGGCCCACCGATAAGATGCCCATTTCCTGGGGTTGTCTTTCCTGCCTATAGTGTCCAGATGTCTCTAAAGCTCTTGGAAGCACCCCTGCATGAGGCACTGTTTACTGTGGCAGACAGTGAGATCCTCCTGAGACGTGCATAAGAGTAACCTCTGGAATGACCTCCCGACTCATAGCCATAAAAACTCTTTTATATTTAATATTTCTCCCTTTTGGTCAAGGATTTCCCCCTTTTGGTCAAGGCCAGAACCAACTCTTAATGCTGATGTGGAAGATGAGTGTGGTTGTATTTCTTTAGAACACTCATCAATTTTTTAAAAAGTGAACATTGTACAAATAACTGCGGAACAAGAGACCTAAGAAAAAAGATGAGGAAAATATTTATCATTTGCCAAATAGCTCTTTCATTATGAAAAAAAGAGTTATTACATTCAAATC
>JAQZBX010003092.1:0-67343 GCA_029593785.1 Cabassous unicinctus
TTTTTTTAAGATGCTTAGATTACATAAATGTTACACAAAAATTACAGGGATTCCCATGTTCCCCTCCTCCCACACCTCCCATAACATCCCACATAAACATCTTTCATTAGTGTGGCATATCACCTGCAATGGATATACACATCCTGGGGCTTTGCCACTAAGCATAGACCATAGTTCACATTGTAGACCACACTCTCTTCCACACAGTTCTGCATGGTATATGCTGATGTAAAATGGCCTATATCTGTCATTGTAATGTCATTCAGGATAATTCCCAATTCCTGAAAAAGCCCCTGTATTTTCCCTTCCCTGCCCCGAAAGCATCTAGTGGCCACTGGCTCCACCTCACTGTTATAATTTCTTCCATTGCTTGAATCACAATATGTCTACAACAGAATACCATTAAGTCCGCTCTAGACCATAGCTCTTCCCCCAATCCTGAGGAGTCTGGGATGGTGATGTCCACTCCACCTCCAAGTGAGAGAGGGCTTATATCCCATGGATACGGTGGACGGGATTATCCTGCCTGCAGCTGCAGGCTCTCTCCAGTCCCTGGGATGGCCGTTGTCCATCATCGTCTCCTCACCAGGTGACTTGGGTGAGTCCATTAAGCTGCAGAGTAGGAATTGTAGCTCCACCAAGATTCCAGGCACAGCTGGCAAATGGGCAGGCCAGATGCTCCAGTCTCTGGGAGTACACCTACGGACTCCAGCATCACATATAGGTTTGAATAGAAGGGACTGATGGACCATGTGCAGAGAGGACTTATTTGAGTCCAACTGTCACTCTCAGGAGCACAGATTCCAAAGTAGAGCCCACTGATTAGGCATCAATCTCTGGAGCTATCCCCCCTTATATAGGACCTGGGTGTCTCCAGAGCCCTCAGGAGCCCCTTTGTGTGGGGTGATATCCACTTTGGTGTTCTATGAGATCCTACTGAGGTGTGCATAAGCGTTACCTCTGGGATGATCTCCCAACTCTCTTTGAAGTCTCTTAGGCACATGAACTCATTTGTCTTTACCTTTTCCCCCTTTTATTCAAGGTCTCTTTCGCATTTCCAGTTGGAGCTTGGTATTAATCTCTCGTTGCCAGGGAGGCTCATCCCCGGGAGTCACGTCCCACGCCGGGGCGGCGGGGGGGAGGTAATGCATTCATATACTGAGTTTGGCTTAGAGAGAGGCCACATTTGAGCAACAAGGAGGCTCTCAGGTGGCAACCCTTAGGTACCCCATAACAGTAGGCTAAGTTTCAATTACAAGAGCAAGGACTCATAAGGCTAGTCATCAATAACAAGAACCCATCAGTGGACCATCCTCTTTTGCCAGACACTGCCCCTGCACTCAGGGGACTGTTGCTGCTCCCTTGGAGAATGTGGCAGAGCTCTCCAGGCTGGGGATTCAGTATTCCCTCATTTATTGAGTGATTGTCTACCCAGCGTGACCATGCCCCACCCCTTGATCATTTGAACAATTTTATATATCTTTCATGTATATTCAGATGAACTTCCTCTCATGAATCCCCCATCCCAGACACCCCCAACCAATGATCCTCTGCAGCCCCTATTGTAACCCTTCTGTGATCTAAACCTTCCTTGAAGATGAAGCCCATATAATAACCAAATACAATTAATAGGAAAATAAAATAATAAGGATAAGCTTAAACGAAAGAGATAAAATACATGGAAACTCAGAAAAAAAAATAACTAAAAATAAAACATAATTAACAGATTGGGACATTCAAAAAAAGGGAAAAAAACAGAAAATTTAAAAAAAATTTTTTTTTGTCCTTTTATCACTGCATTATCGGCCATCCAGTCTGTACCATGGCACCTTCCCCCTCTCATTCCCCAATGTCTCCCAAATTTTCATTTAATTTTCAAAGAAGTTTTAGGTCACAGCAAAGTCACACACAGAATACTAGAGACTCTCATATACCCAACCTCCTTCCCCTTTCCTCACCCCATATTAAAACTTTGTGTGTGTGTGTGTGTGTGGATGGTAGCATTGTTATAACTGTTATACAGATAGTGAAACATAGCTACTAAACATTGTCAATGGTTTACAGTATAGTTTACAGTTTAGACGGTACAGTTTAATAATTTTTGATGATATTTACCATGTCCTGTGTCCATTACTATAAGGTAATGAAAAGCATTTCTCATGACCACTAAATACCCCCTGTTTGATCTTTTCTGTTCCTTCCTCCCCATCCCCCTGGGGCACAAGACACTCCCTTGTCTTGACTCATTGGATGACAAGATTCATAGTTACATGCCCTGGGTATTCTAACCTGCCCTTCCTAATCTACCCACCTGTCACCCCTGTACCACCAAACCCAGCAATATCACTACCCACCTGTCCTATCCTTTAATATGCAACTATACTCTATCACTTTACCATAGAATATGTCCATATGCATGATGGCTCACAGCCTATTCTTCTCTTTCTCTCCTTTCCTACATGGATTTCTGTAGACAAAAACTATGAATGTATATACAAAACGATGCTCATGTATATACTTTTTTCTGGGGTAAGAATTTGTAGATATCTTAAAATTATTAAAGGGGCCCCAGGGCCTAGAATAGTTTTATGGGCAAATGCTGAAAAATGATCTTGAGAAAGGGGACTAATCTTATGTAACCTCTGGGTCCCTACTGCTGAATTTAAATTTCCCTCTGAAGTCAATACGCACATGGATACTAAGCAACACAAACAACAGAATTGTCAAACTAAGTAATAAAAAGAATGGAGAGTTATTGATCATACTGAATGAGTATGATGTACTGAACACCTACTGTCAGTCCTATTCACTCCTCACAACAACCCTTTAGAGTGGAAAGTAATGTTATTTCCATCTAGGTTTCTAATAACAATAATAATGATGATTAACATTTACTGAGCACTTACTATTTACCAAGTACTACTCTAAGCACTTCACATGTAGCATTTCATTTACAACACCTCTGTAAAGTGGGTTCTACTATTACCCCCATTTTACAGATGAGGAAACTAAGACTTTTCATGAAGTTCCCTTAACTCATCCCAGATGATGATGATGATGTGATGATGATAATGATGATAGCAAACTTCATTGAACTCATTATGTGCCATGCATTATTCTAAGCATTCGTTTTACAGAAGAGAAACCTACAGCATAGAGAAGTTGAGTAATTTGCCCAAAGTCATCCAGCTACCAGGAGGCAGAACTAGACTTCGAACCCTTATCTGACTAGAAAGCCCACACCCAGTCATGCTCTCTACCGTCACAAGTTTTGATTCCGTGGGACCTAAGCTTCTGTGGACACCAAACACTAGCCTCTTTCCTCCTTTGAAAGCTCCATTTGTATCACAGGCTTGAGGGAGTGGCCCCCAAATTCCAGCACATGACCCATGGCTCCCTTGTGCTGCATGTGGGTCCTGGGTGGCAGTGTGCCAGACCACCCTTAGCTCTGTCCCAACTCCCAGTCCACACAAGGTCACACCAGCCACTCAGGGATGTCAGAACTCTCAGATGCCTTTCACCATCACAGATAAAATAGCACCCGACAGCCCCGCTTGCTCACAGGAGAACTGCGCAGTATCACATTTCAAATACTGCCTCTGCATAATATTCTGAGACCATCCAGAGTCCGGTCAAAAAAACATAGTCACGACTCTCTTCGGGGCTAGAGCTGTTGATTTTGTTAGGTGAGCTCACTTGAGGAACATAAAATGCAAAAGAAAGAGTAGCAAAGAGGAAAAACAATAGATGGATATATAGGGTCAAACAAAAGTCACGAAGCAGCAGAGGAAAATCCAGCTGCAGCGTTTGGCTTAGTTTAAACCTAGAGTTTGAACTTAGATGTGTGTGTGTGTGTGTCTATAGAGGGGTAAACTATGACCCTCTTAAAAATCTAACAGTAGCCTGTGTTTCCCTGTTCAGCACACACACACCGGAAAGGTTTTGTGTTCAAAGCACACATTTGTATGGCTAACCATCTATTTATGCAGGGCTACTAATGTTATGCAAGACTTTTTCCTTCTTTTATTCACCACTGAGTGACTGTGCTTATTCAACATTTTATAGATGCATAAATTTTCCTTCAGAAGCTGTGCCGAGAATGTGTGCCCCCCTGGGCCAGTTTCTTATTGAAATCAGATGATGTAGAATGTATCATTTCACATATCAGTGATAGGCTGCCCCCTAGTGAAATTTTTCAGCCACACATTCAGCCTACAAATTTATTGTTGAAAACACTGCAGCAGTTTCAAGACACGAAGGAGAAATGTCCTTCAGTCCTGCAGAGGCTGTGACAGCATTGTATAATTAACCAGCCAAAATAAATTGCTTTCCTTTCAACTTCCCCATTCTATTTTCTGTATATTCCAGAGTCTGTACATTTTTCTTTGATAATTCACGGATTTTTATTTTAAATTATACACAAAAATGTATATTCTTCCCCAAGCCAATAAAAAAAAATCTGCATGGAACTAAATGAAAGATGCTGATGACCATGGTCCTTTCCTTTTTTGTTTTGATATTCAGATGTATGTGTTTTTCCATTTCTACTACGTCATTTGACAATTTTGTGGTATTTTTTCCTATCTAGGATAACTACACAAAATAAGCCAGTTTTGCTTTTATATTATAGAATTATCCATTTTAGACAAAATTACTTTGAAGTCTAAAAAGGAACACAGCTTTTTGTTTACATATTATATCCCCATTGTGGTACAGAGGTGAAATAGTTTTCATGACACAGTTGAACAGTCTCTCCATAGATAGTATTTAGAAATTTGTATAAACATTCGCAAAATTTTCCTTCTTTGCTATTTTATTTCTCCATTCCCCACCCCACTCATCCACCTAACATCAGTAAAAGCAATAGCTTGTTGCCTGAATTAACCTTTTCAAAACTTGTAAGACAAAGGTGAAAAATCAATGACTGAAAAATTGTTGGAACATCTAGGTGTCTGGAAACTCACTCCTCTCAGCTTTTCTGTTATCCAATTTTGTGCAGATGCCATCCAAGATTAGAATCAAAGGGTGCTCTTCATTTTATTTTAGTGGTTCTTCCGTGGATGTACACTCTCTAAAATCAAAGTTTTGTTAGTTTCTCCTACTCGTGGATGCTAATGGATATCTTCCATTTTTGTAGATTTCTGAGAGCTGATTTCTGTGAAACTCACAACAATGCTGTGAAATAGGCATAGTATACCAACTTTAGAGATAATGAGACCTGGCTCAGAGAAGTTGAGGCACTTTCCCAAGGACACACAGCTCATTAATGGCCATCAGAATTCAAACCTTGCCCAACTGAGGTTGCTCTTTCATGCTCTTTCTCAAGTTTGCTCCATATCCTGTCCTTTGCTGGTTGTTTATTAAATTTTAAAGACATAGTCTGTCGTGTCCCAATTTTAAGAAAGAAAATTACATCAAGAAAGAATAAAAAGCCAGGAAGTTCAAATGAATGTCATCATCTTTCCATTAAGTATGTTTGGTTGAGAACTGTCCCTAGGGAATTGAAGACTGTTAATGCCTCTCTCTCTTCAGTAATTATCCCCAAGGTTGTACCCTTCTCTCCAAGCCATGAATAAGTTATGAAGGTAAAATTTCTCTACTTACACAAAGATGTTGTCATAATGTAAAAAAGGGGGATTTCAGACAGATACTGCTAAGAGCAGATGGTATTATCTGAAACAACAAACAAACAAACTGCCCCCTATGGGATTACTGAATCATGGGAGCTCAAAAAAAGCTTCACAAACAATATCCATAGACTGATTCAAAATCGGGTTTGAAATTTTATGGCTGCAGGAATATTGGCACTACTTTCTTCAGTTATTAAACTGGATGAGGGTTTTTTTGTTGTTGATTTTATTGTTTTGGTTTTTAGTGGTTTTGTTTTATTTTGTTTGATCCATTACCTACACTCAGGGATGAACAACACCAAAAAAAAAAAAAAAAAAAAAAACAGTTCTTGCTTCTGGAGGTTTTTGAATCATGCTAGAATATAGGAAACTTAATCTGCCTTTTTTTAGCCATGGCAAGGTGATCTGTAGCTAATTTTCTTTTGAAAATTCTGAATTCACTTATAAGAAGCAGCAGCTTGTAGTCAATTAAGTAAGTATTGAGCAAATATATTCTCTTGTTCTCCTTAGGAAGAGTATACTTCCCTTCCTCATTGTTGTTGAGCTTGACCATGTGATTTGCTTTGGCCAAAGGAAGGTGCATGGAAGTAAGTTGCCAGTTTCAAGCCTAGGCCTTAAGAGGTATCATGTGCCTCTGCTCACTCCTCTTGTACTCCCACCTTGTGCCTTAAATAGCTACTGGTTCAAGAAGATAAGTAAAACAATCCGGTATCCAATCCACAGTTTTGAGCCAAGCTCAACTAAACCTGCTTAGATTTCCAAAGCTCCAGCTGACCAGCAGACAAAGAGAAATAAATGTTTATTGTTACATGCTCCTGTGTTTTGTTGTGTTTTGTTCTGCAGCATGATGGTGACAATAGTTGACCCACATAAAGCCTAATAACACAAAGTAAAATTTGCATACTGGTGTACTCTACATTGCATATACAATACACTTACCTTTCTAGTATCAGGGAATCATGTAACTGGTCAGCTTGGTCATCTAGACCACAAGGGAAGAATGGGAAGAAAGTAGAGCTGGTCCCTGACTTACCAAAAGAGATGCCCTATTGTCTGTGCATGAAAGCCTGTATACTTTTTCATAGGAGAGATTCTTGCTAAGAGCCTACTTACTATTATTCTAATCAATTTAGTTATCTAATTTCCAAGCCAACTACAGTAGGCAAGGAGAAATTGCTAAAAGTCAACTTGTTGGTAGCAAGGGAAAAGGTAGCTGGATCAGTGAAGGAGGAGACAGAAAAACCATAAAAAGGCAACATAAGAATTCAAAATCATAGAAATCTAGAATAATTTCATAGGAAAACAATGTCTCTCAGTGTGTTCATTTCCCAAATGGTAGTAAATAGAATAGGGAAGTTTATGGTCAATTCAAAAGAATTATTTTAAGAATGGCTTAAAATGGTGCTTATTGTTTTTTGGATCATGGTCCTTTTTGAGAAGCTTGTAGAAATTATGAAATCTCTCTTCAGAAAAATGCATATGAGAAAACCCCCACAAAATCTTCCATATAATTTAAAGCCATTCAGAAACTCCCTAGAACTGACTCCTGAACCCTGGGACTTAAAACATTACTTTAAAATTTTTAAAGAGGCTTAGATCTGCCCAAGGACACATTAGTTCAATGGAAAATGGGTGATCACCTGGGGGACTGCAAAGCCTGTGAAATAACTCAATTTCCTCTCACTTCAACTGAGCAAATGTTCACATCTCACCTATCAAGAGCAGGAAGAATATTAAGATGAACCAGTATGGTCTCCACCCTTGAGGTACTTTCAGCTCAGGTTGTTTTGAGGGTATGCTCCAATAAAGGTAGAATCACATGCTATAGGAACATCCAGCAAAGAGAAATTAATTCTGAGATTAAGAGTTCTGCATAAGTTCTCTCCAGCCAAGACTTTCAACTCTCAGTTCTGGGTCCAAAAAGAAGCATTCGATCACTTCTCCATAACTCCCCTCCCAATGGTGAAGCTAGTTACTGAGTTGGTTTTAAGACCCATACCAGTCCTCATGGAATTTAGCCAAACCCAGATCTTTCCACTGTGTCCATGGTAGGCCTACCACAGGGCTTCAGGATAACCCACCACTCACAGCCCACAATGACATTGGTGCCCAGAATAATTGATGCAAGTGGTTATTTTTCTTTACATGCTCATGAGAATTGGCAGGAAGGCAATGTATTTAGTATGGGGAAATAACAGTTTGTTGAACCAAATTGCCCCAGCAGTCGACTCTTTTCTAGGAGGATCCCTGGCTTCTTGACCTTGGCTTCTGAGAAGAGTGCATTCTTTTCCTGGGATGAGTTAATGTTTCTCAAGTCAATCTCCCAACACTCGCCAAGGATAACCAGCTGCTTTGTATTATGAATATATGCTTCTCAGCTGCTCTGTCTCACCCAAAGTTTGCTAGTCTGCTGCTTTTCCAAGTGCAATTAATATTAAAGCTATAGATGATTGATTGTATTAAGCTTTTATGTTTGGGTCCCATATATTGTAAATAAATTGCAAATTTTTCTATTGTTCACTAAGACATAATTTGCATTGGGAACTTCAGTCAATCATCTAAAAATGCATATACATTTTGTAACAGCTGTTATGTTTTATATGTTGATTCCCCTCTCCCCTACAGAAGGAAAAAACACGTGTGCCAGTAACATAGTGAAATGAAAAACATATGTCCATGGTTAATAGTATTCCAAGAGAGTATTGTATATATCAAAAGAAATGAAAAGAAATGGAAAAAAAAAGGAAAAGATAACACAAGCCTTAGTATTTGGCTTTAAATGAATATTCATTCTCCAAAGGTGTAAACTATGGTTTAATAAATGGAAAGAAACAACTTCTGGGAATGGTGCCCTTTTTCTTCTTCATATGTGTAAGAATCTAAATAATTTACTTATACAGAGGGATATGTATTGATTACATTGTGTTGAATATTATGTGATACAGCAAAACCATTAAAAACATTCTTATTTCTTCTGGTTCTGTTTGAAGAACCAGAAGAACCTCTAAATTTTTCAGATTGTGATGAAGTAATGTTATCAAAATCGAATTATATAGTTGAGCTATAATTGAATATTTGGTTCCAATCCAGAAAGAAACAGCCCTGAAAGACTGTTTTAAATGATCACTGTGTGAGTGGCTGTATCCTCATTTTACAATGTACTGAAGAGAAATCAGAGTGTCTTCATTTGCCAGAGCTATTATGACAAATACCACACAATGGGTTGGCTTTACAGAAGGGATTCAGGGCTGTTATTTTTGGCTTCAGCCCCCAACTCACCCCCCCCAACTCCCTTTGTAATGTGATTTTCCAGCTTCCCCATCAAGGAATGGAATCTATTTCCCTACCTTTTGAATCTGAGCAGGCCTTGCAATTTTCTTTGACCACTAACGCAGTGGAAGTAGTATGTCCTTTCTGAGCTTAGGTCTCAAGAAGTCTTGATGTCTTAGATCTCTTCCTCTGCCTCTGCCTCTGCCTCTACCTTAGAATAAGCCAGTATAGCCTAATGGAGAAACCACTGGGAGCAGCACCTGGTCATCCAAGCCAAGATCATCCTAGTCCATCCAACCCCCAATTGACTCCACTGCTAAGTGCAATTGCATAAATGAATCCATCTAAGATGAAGGACTCTCATCCAGATCAACAGAACAGTTTAGCCAACCAGTAGATTCTTGTGAAATAATAAATGGTTGATGTTTAAAGTCATTATGTTTGGGAGTGGTTTATTATGTAGGAATACCTAACTGGCAAAAAAAAAAAAGTAAGCAAAATCAGACAGCCCTAGTAAAAGTGGCAGACTATAATCTAATAATTACACCAATAAAAGTAAAGTTATGACTATGTTTAATACTATGAAGAAGAGGTCCTAAGGGAGAGCACACAAGAAACCAAGGGTAGAATGTCAGGGAAGGGTCATCTGAAGAAGTGACCACTGAACTAAGATCTAAAGAATGAGTAAGATTTAACCAAATCAAGAGGAAAGATAAAGGAGCATGTGAAAATGCCTATAGTGAAACAAAGCATAGCAAATTGTGAGGGTTAAATAAGGACAGGTGTGACTTGATCAGAAAGACCAAAAGGTATATGTGCAAGATGAGTCAGGAAATAACAGGTAGAGGCCAGATGATGTAGAGTCTTAAAGGTTAAGTTAAGGAATTTTTCTTCTGTCCAAATAGCAATAGGATGTCATTAAAGATTCTGAAGTGACATGGTGACACCAAACAAATCTGCTTTAAAAAGATCGCTATCATTACAAGGTAGAGAATAGATTGGAGAGGGAAATGAGTATAACTGGTGTGGCAATTTGATATTATTTATGAATTCCAAAGAGAGATATTGATTGTGTTTGTAAACTGGTCTGTTCCACTGGGCACGATACCTTTTGACTGATTGAAATCCAAAGACTTTTACATTTACTTGATTAAATCAAGATTAGGGCTTTGATTCCATCATGTCATTAGGGTGTGAGTTGAGTTCCCGCTCCTTTGGTGGGCTATATAAACTTTTTTTTTTTTTAATATATAAACTTTTTTATATAGCTCAATCAAGAACACAGTAGTAGATACACAGAAGCAGATACACAGAAGAATAGAGAGAGCTCCATAGACATGGAAGAGGAGAGAACTTGATGCTGGAGCCCTGGAGAGAGATAAGCCATTCACCTGATAGTTTGCAGGTGACCTTGTGAAGAGAATAGAGCAACTGAACCCAGAAAGAAATGAGCCCTGGGAAGAGAGACAAGCCCAATGTCAGCCTACAGCTGAGATTGGAAGAAGCTGGATCCACAGAGCCTTAAGAGGGAAGAGGAAGGCTGAACCCTCATAGATGTCACCTGCCATCTTGCTTCAACACATGGCAACAGAATTTGATAAGGAAGTAACCTTGAGCTGGACTCTTTAGAGCCTTGTTACTGTAAGCTTTTACCCCAAATACCCTTTATAAAAGCCAACAGATTTCTGGTACTTTGCATCAGCACCCCTTTGACTGACTAATACAGTTGGGATATCATTTAGGAAGCTATTTTAGGAGCTTTGATTTGTTGGTAGTGGAACATACAGAAAGATGAGCAGATTCAAAAAATATTTCTATAAAATCAACTGATCTTAAAGATAGATTGAATATAAGAACAAAATATCATAGATGATGCCTGTGCTTCTGGCTTGAGCAAATGGGTGCAAGATGGTGCTCCTCACTGAGACAAGAAACACAGATTGAGGACTAAGTTTGGAACAGAAGTTCTGGAGTTTAGTTTTAGACATGTTGAATTTGAGGCGCCACCTAGTTAGTGCTATTAGGTAACATTTATACCTATAGGTCTGATGCTTCATTGAAAAGTTGAACTAGAAATACAAATTTCCGAGTTTTGTATATGCTGTTGATAATGGAGGCCTTGGATGTGGATAAAAACTCCTAGGAAGAGAATTTAGAATGTCAACAGAGGAGGGCCAGGATGGAGTCTTGTGGGACCAAATAGTTATTGTCTGCATAGACGATAAACATGAAAAGGAACTTGAGACAGGACAGCTGGAAAGGAAAGTATAAAGTTCAGGGTCACAGAAGACAGAAGTAAGTGTTTGAGACTGCAAGCAGTAGTCAGCAGTGGCAAATACTGATAAGATTTCAAATCAGACAAGGGCCAAAATATGTCTGTGAATTTGTGACTATTGGGTATTGACAACCTCAGCCAGAACCATTTCTGTGGATGGGGTAGGAGCCAGATTGGAGTGGGTTGAGGAAGGAGTGAAAGACGAGTAACTAACTCTCTTGAAGTACTGTGTTCTTTAAAGCATCATCTTCCAGAGCTCATCAAACTCAACCACTCCAAAGACAACTGTTCACATTCCTTTTTTGTTTTTAACAAATCAATTTTATTGATACATATTAATAAACATACAATTCATCCAAAGTGTACAGTCAATGGTATTTGCTATAATCACATAGTTGTATATTCATCACTTCAATCATTATTAAAACATTTTCATCATTTCAATAATAATAATAAACAAAAAACAGACAAACAAGAAAATTCCTCACCTCTCAATCTCTCTATGCTTCCCCCACTGTACATAGCTGCTGTTTCTGGCTAGTCTAAACTAAGTATATAATCAATGGCTTTTAGTGTAATCACGATGTTGTACATTTATCATCTCAAAAATTTTAGAAAATTTTCAAAAAGAAAGTCTCCAAAAAGAAAGTCTCCATGCCCCTTAGCATTCCTTCCTCAGACCTACATAACCACTAGTCTCCTTTCATCTTTATAAATTGATTTATATTTACATTCACATTCCATTTTGAGATGTCCTGCTGGCAACTCATTCTGAGTCCAGCCTAGACTAGGCCTGTCTAGAGGGTGATGGGGAATCCTACCCCCAGGCTCCTAGAGTATAAAATTACAGATTTCCTGGAGATCAAGTAATTTTAGGATATTACCTCATGAAGGGACATTTGGTGTAAATAGTAATTTAGTCTAAATAGAATCTGGTCAGAAAGGGCATAGAACCCCCCTCCCCCAATTTTTGTCAAATCAGATACATTTCTTTAGGGAACCAAAGATCATCTGGAGCAGAAAAAAAGTTCAACTAAGTGTGAATTGCATCAATTCATTCAACAAAATTATTGAACCTCAAAACACCATCTCCTGAGAGTTAGGGGTGCCCAGTTAACTAAGATATGGTCCCCACCCCTGAGGAAATTATAATCCAGAGAAGGAGACAGAGAAATAGATGAGTGGTCGCAGTTTAGAGGAATAACTGCGGAGAGAGCGAAGACAAGTGAAGGGACAACTAAACCAAGACTAAGGTTTTTGGGGGAGCCTTCTGAGAAGATCTCATTCTTGAGTGGCATTTTGAATGGTGAATAGAATGAGATAGGAGGATGAAGGAGAGTAGGAGAGTGAAAGGCATTCTAGTCATAGAGTTCAGCCTGTACAAGGTCTCAGGGCCATAAAACAGCATGGTGCATCGGGGAACCCAGCATCGCATATCAGAAGTGCAAGGCTGTGGGTCAGAAGAGTGGACCTGACTGTGAAAAACTTTGTATACTAGCGTGTTAGTTAAGAATCTTTTGGTTTCAACTCATAGAAAAACAATTCAAATGGTTTCAACAACAAAATTTGGAATGCAGAGACTGAGGTTACTAGAGGGTACAAAGAGGTGACTTAGTTTTCTAGCATGACTGGTTACAAGACCTTGACTGATATCATCAAGGATCTCTCTTCAGCCCCAGGCCTAACTCCATGAATCTTACATCCATTCTGGAACCAAATCTCTAAAACTGTGATTGGTCAGGCCTGGGTCATGTGACCACCCTTAGTGCCAGGGAATTTAGTCAAAGCCACCTCAGCTACATGGAGTGAGAGCAGAGCAGTCAAAATCAATAGATGTCCACCCCAGCAGGCAAAGAGCTTTAAAGAGTCTTATACTACAGACAAGGGAGGTTACTGAAGGATTATAAGCAGGGCAATGGTATGACCAGATAGGCATTTCAGAAAGATCTATGAGGCAGCAGTGAAGCAGATGGATCAAAGGAGTTCAGCCTTGAAGCAATTAGAGCTCCTCTAGGTGCCAGAGGAGAGTGGTTAGGGCCTGGGCAACTGTCCTGAGAATGGACAGGAAATCACCTGGCTCCCTTTGTAGGATCATTAAAACAGCCCATCAGCTAGCCCCAATGTCATCATTTTTCCACTTTCCACCTAAAATTTTTTTTCTCAAATATGTTATTAAGCAAAACTCAAAGCAAGCTAATTCCTAGAACTGGCCCCTAACTTTAAGAAAAATGTGACTATTCTGATTATATTGGATAAGAACAATAGTAAACTGAACAAGAGTATAATCTGCAAAGGACACTTTAACAAATCAGAGGTGAACAAAATTCAGATTCCTTGCAAAACGAGATTGCAAACTCTCTCATAGACAATAAGTTCCTGAAAGACAGAGTTTGGGACTTGTAACTTTTGACCAGCATATTTCCTCAATTACACATGAAAGGTACATGCTTGATACTTTCCCAGTGAGTAGATGAAAGACACATATAAAAGGTTCTCTAAGATGAGTAATAGAGAGCAATTGCTCTTGAGGTGGCCATTTATGGATAGGCAATGAGAAATGGATTCAAAACAAAGGTTTAGATTTCAATTTTTGATAATGTTTTGACAGATTTATTAGGACGATAATCTGGAGACTCATTCAAAAACTGTTTTTCAGGGGCCCCGTAGTTCAAAAAAAAGTATGTGAATAGTTAAATACAATATGTGAAAAATATACACAGCTACATAGCTGCTATGTTGTGAGAGAGATCAAAAGGTGGTATAAATATATCAATTCAATCCATTAGCCCTAACAACTGTTGCGTCTTGTGGAAAAACCCAGAAAAACATTGCATTGGAAACAAATTGACGTACCATTTTCTGCACCTTTTGGAACAGCCCCCTTTTAAAATTATAAAATATATTTCTATTAAATATGAATATTATTATTGTAATTATTCCCTTTGTTATCCCCACCACAACTTTCCCACCCCTTAAGTTCACATTTTTCTCTTTGTGAGTACCTGGCTATTACCTCAGGAACAAGGTTGGATGATACATCATAATATTATTTCAACTGAGAAATAAGCATCAGTAAAAGACAACCTACAATAGATACTATGGCACTCCATCCAGATCCCTCTCCAGGATCTGGCCCAGTCAATCCCCAACCCAGCTGAGAATGTCATCTGCTGGCCCTCACATCTGTGTCTCTCACTGGGAATTTCCCTTGGCTGCAGAGAACTGCCTCATCCAAGTTGACACCCTCTCCCCACTGGGAGTCCCATGGCAAATGACCTCAAGGTATAAAGGCCAAGCCCCTGACTTCAATTTGGAACAACTCTGAAGGGCCAGTCCAGCTTGAGAACAATCCACCCCAACCCCTGTTGGATCCTCTGGGGCCTCAGTTGCAACCACATTGCAAGTAAGTTTCTTCTGCCCAATCCTGTCTTCCTCATTCTGCAAGGTAGAGTAAAAGTTAAGCAACAGCATAAGAGTACTTCTCAATAAGTTTCTACCAGCAATTCTCAATCTCAGAATCTGTTTTCAGGCAATCTAAAACACAAGCTCTCCAGGGGAAAAAAAATCTTGCTCTTTAGAAATTACATTAAGAAGAAAATACTGGGGAAAAAATGTGCTTGGTATATATATCAGCAGACTCCTTATTGAACGTTATTCTAATTTTCCAAAAGATATCTGTGGTTCTTCAATAATTAAATAGTAATACACCAGCATCTAGACAAACCTACCTAGCCAAAATTTTTAAATCTGAGTTTGGGGTAATTTCTGAATAGTTTCAGAAAACTCTCTTATATATTCATACATGTGAAATTATCAATGGCTCTGTATTTTGAAAATATTGAACTAGCCCAGCTCTTTGATATAAACAATCACTTTAATTTTCATTCAAATTAGAATTTTCTTAATTTTCTTATGATCAAAAATGAAAAATGTCATTCATTGAAAATACCAGCTTAAATCTAATACAATAAATTACTATTTATTGAATATCTTATGTGTTAGCAACACATAAGATATTCAATAAACATTATTTAATTGTATTATAATACATTAGAATTCAACCTTCTAGACCCTCTCTATATAAAAATCTGTGCCTATATTTATGTCTGTACTTAAATGCATGTCTATATGTTCAGCAACCTTAAGAGATTCTTTTATCTCTTTTACAGATGAGAAAATGGAAGTTCTTTCATAAATGTGAAAAATGAGATACTAAGTAAATTTTCCAAGGTCATAAAACCCATGTATGTCAGAGCTTGGATTTAAACCCAGGTCTGTGCAGCTCCTAAATCTCTACTTTTTGCAATAACATACCTCATCTTCAAGATGAAGCATTTCAAAATGTATCCAAGGATCACAAAGAAGTATGATTGTGTGAAAAGTCACGAGTCAGGAGCATTAATCGCCCAGAGCATGGTCCATGGCAAGCACTCAGCATCTGGCATCTATTGGACATATCTAAGAACACTTACAGGTATGCCAATTTAGTAGCTGGAAATATAGAGTATTTCTTTTTTGTCTAGGTCATAAAGTTAGCTTAGTAACAGAATTGAGCCTAGTGATTTTAGGCTGCAGGTGTCTAAGAATCAGAGACACAAGTCAGAAATGGTTCCCCTTTGCTGACAGCCCTGTCTAAAAGAATAAAACAACGTTCAAATCCATCAGATCCCTTGATCCTGTGCCTGTGTAACCAGGACAATTCAACCACATATGCACATATGCACAGAATGTGAGGATTCTTGATATGGAAGACCACAGTGTGCCTCTCCACACAGATCTGAAGTATTATCTTCTAATGTATTCCATTTGGGACAGAAACTGGAGGAACTGAGCACGATTGCCTGAATCGCTCAGCATGCCCCCTGACTTTTCAATTGAGGGCGTCATCCCAAACAACGCTGCCTTACTTAGATTTATGGAAAAGGCATGAAGGTCTTAAATATCTATGGCAATTTTAGCTTACCAAGTACCTTTTTATATGTTAATTGATCGAATTCTCCCAGTAACTCAGTGAGACAGACAGTAGCACCCCCTGCTCCCAATTTTATCGATGAAGAATCAAAAGCTCAGAGAGCAGAAGTAAATTACCCATGCTAGTAAGTGGATGGATGGGGAAGGAGGGCAGTTCTTTTGGCTAGAATCCTACCTTCAATGAAGTCTATGTGTGGGTAGTGGTTGTATGTGGGGCCTCTGGAGCCAGAGCCCAAGTTTAAAAGTTCAGTTTGCTACTGATTAGTCAAAAGTTCTTGGACACATTATTATTGTACCTTTCTGGGTCTCAGTTTCCTCAACTGTAGACAAGAATTTAAAAAATAATTGTCCTTAGAGGCTTGTTGTGAGGATTAAATGAGTACATACAAATAAATATAAGTTATTGACCTTATAAGTTATTGTCTAAAACAAGATACTTCTGAGGGGCACTAAAAATAGTATTTAAAAATAGAATTTTTTGAAATATTTATTTACTGACCACCAAATTGGTTTTATTTCTTGTTAGATCTATTTAAAACAAACTTCAGAAATAAAATGTTCCCAAAAGAATAAAACATTATCTATCACAGTACACACTACAGTGTAAAAAAAAAAAAAAAAAAAAGTTAACTTCTCTATATCAATTATCTGAACATTAAAAAGTAAAATAATCAATTCTTGGTACATATTCACATAATTCAGCAAGTCTCATAGCCATATTTGTCCCCAATGCCTATCTGCAGGCCGTGTCTCACAGGTCATGGCACATCTGGCTGTTCTGATGAGTGACCAGCAGGGACAGCAGTCTAGAATATCATTCCCAAAGCCACCTGGCCTGGAAGGAGCTAGCTGTCCCTCGCTGCTCCTGCCCAAGCACTCCTCATTTTAACCTAGGCATCCTGAATACAGACGGGGAAATGTAAGTGTTATTTAGGATGCGTCTGGAAGGGGTTGGAAGAAAGGGATGGTTGATTTTATCGTGGGTTAGGCAAAGCAATGATAGAAACTCATCCTGACATTTTAATTCAACTTTTAATAAAATATGCTGTTAAGAAATATCCAGGACAAATACTAACCTGAACAGGATGCCAGGACAGCAGATCTACACCAGGCACGTCCTGGGCAAACCGGCTATGTTGTCACCCTACAAATAAAATACGTGAAACAGGGTCTAGCTCACAGTAAGCACTCAGTAAGTACCAGCTATTCTTATTGGTTCAACCCTCGTTGCTGTTACTATTGTGGTACTGTTTTTGTGCATATACTATAAATTATGTGCTGTGCTTTATAAACATCATCTCATTTCATTTTCCCAAAACCTCCACCTCCTTCATTTATTTACTTTATCTGCATGGCCCTCAAAGCCTTTCAAGATGGTAATCCCTGAATTTAGTCTGGAGTCTGAGTCATTGTACTCTACTTTCTCCTCCTAGTCTCTAGTTCTGTAGTATTTCTAGTATGAAGCACAAGCTATTGGACATAATTCGATACACTGTCTTCTATAGCCCAGGTGTTTCTTGTGTGTTCTTCACCTCCAGCCCAAGGTTATAAGTCCCTTTGGGGCAGGAGCCAATACATCAGTCATGGTTCCCAGATACAAGCAACTGAAACCAACTTTTAATTAAAGCAGAGAAAGGAATTTATTAAAAAGATATTACATGACTCACACTGAGTGTATACTTTCAATGGATTGTACAAAGCATGGGACTGTACAAAACAGTGAATCCTGTGGTAGAAAATGGACTGTGGTTAACAGAACAAACATGAGAATGTTTTCTCATGAACTCTAACAAATACAGAATATTAATACAGGGTGTTAACGATAGGGTGGGTTGGGGGAAAAATACACCAAATGTAAAATGTGGACTACAGTTAGTAGCAATACTTTGACAATGCTCTTTTATAATTTGTAACAAATATTTCACAACAATGTAAGTTGTTGGTGGTGGGGTGATCTATGGGAGCCCTGCATGACATTATGCATGTTTGTTTTGTAAGTTCACAACTTTCATTATACACTTATTATTTATGTCTGTTCATGTATGAATGATATACTTCAATTTTTAAAAAATTTTAATGAAAAAAAAAGATATGACATGGCTCAGAGAATCTGAGGGCAGGAGAACCAGGCTTAGAGGCTGTATTTGTCAGGGTTCTCTAGAGAAACAGAACCAACAGAAGATATCATTACTGATTTATATATTATGAGATTTTTAAAAAATTGTCTCACACGACCATGGGGGTGCATGCATCCAAATTTCATAGGGCAGGCTGCAAGCCAGGACTTTGATGAAAGTCCTCAATAAGTCCCCTAGGAGATGCTACCTGTCTGAAGTAGAGATGGGAATTCTCTCCCTGAATGCTAAAATCACTTCTCCTTTTAAGACCTTCAACTGATTAGATGAGCCATCTCTCATTGCTGAAGGCAATCTCCTCAGTTGATTGTGGATGTAATCAGCTATTGATGCAACCAACTCACTGATGAATTAAGTCCATGAAATGTCCTTGCAGTACAATTAGCCCAGTACCTGCTTGACCAAACAACTGGGCGCCATTGCCTGGCCAAGTTGACACATTAGCCTAAGCATCACAGTAGCTACGCAGCCCCAGAACAAAACCCTAGATCGTACCACAGAACTGGTCCTGCGAAGACAATTATGGCATCATTGCACACAGACTTCCCAGCTGGCACCCTAAACAACTTCATTGCTGAATACTGCACTCTGTCAATAGCACTGCTGCCATACCACCTCAGAAACCTCTGGGTAGCTATTGCTGCTATCACCACCCTCCCTGGGATATACTGCATTTGTTCTGAGTTGTTTTGCTTCACTAGCTTCCGAAAAAATGGGTGAATGTGGTCGGTAGAACCCAGGTCATATGTCCTTACTCTAGCTGCAAGAAAAGCCAGGAAGGCAAGTATTTGGTATTTTCTGCTTCTTTGGTGATAGGAAAAAAACTTTGTCTCATGAAACAGAAATTCCCCCAAACATAGGCAGGGTGTTCAGGTGCTGGGCAGTCAAACATAATAACAAGTATCCACCGTAGCCTTGGCTTGTAATTCTTTATCTCAGAACTGAGCTCCATCCAACCCTAAAGACTTGCAGCCTGTTGACATCATAAATTATCAAAGTGACATCATGGGGACCATTTGAAAAGGCAGAACAGAACCTCAGGCAACTATGGAAAATGAGAATGGATATTAGCATCTAGAGCTCCTTCCATTCAAGGTCTCTCTGTCAGTACAGGTGCTCAAAGTAGTTTACAAATTCACTGATAAACTTCAAATAAAAGGACATGATTATGACTACTGCAAGAAAAGTGGGAAAAAATAATACAAGTTTTTCTATATCTATCAATCAAGTGGCTGCTTCCTAGTAGAATTCTTGATCCCTTACTAGTCATTGTTAAATTAAACCTCAGATCTTTCCTACTAAAACCCACTATTTCAAAATGTCTAAGGTTATAGCAGTCAGGTGTATGGCATCCGACTGGTATAGTACTGGGCAAAAAAAGAAAAAAAAAAATGCAAGGGAAATAATTTTAAAAAGCAAGAGAAAAGCTTTTCTCCAGTGGAAAGCTGGAGAAGAATATGAAATGTGAAAGCTGACCCTGAAAAACCTTCAAATACCAAGGATCAGACCAGCCAAAGTTACAATACTGACTGACTGAGATATGGAACCTTAATAGGGAGTCAGGAGTGGTTCCCAGATACCAGGCACCTGCCATGAGGGAGACATTGTTTGCTTTTCACACTTCCCATGCTGGGTGCCAAGAACCCAGCACAGTTTGTATTTTAGTTTGCTAAAGGCTGCCAAGGCAATATACCAGAAATGGGTTGGCTTTTATGATAGAGATTTATTAATTTATAGGCTTACAATTCCGAGGCTGAGAAAAATGTCCAAATCAAGGCATCATCAGGAGATAATTTCTCCCTGAGCTGCAGCTGTAGGCAGTCAGGCACATGGTGGCGTCTGCTGAGGCTCTCCTCTGGGTGTCATTGCTTTCAGCTTCTGGCTGCCTCCAGCTTACTCTCTGATCCTGTGGCTTTCTCTCTCCTGGGTTCCTTTGATTTCAGCTCCTAGAAGTTTTACTCTGTGTTTCTGCTTTTATAAAAGACTCCAGTAAGCAGATTAAGCCCACCCTGGGTCACACAATCTAATTAAAGGCCTTTAACTGAAGTAATTTCATCAAAAGTTTCTACCTATAATAGGTTTACATGCATAGGAATGGATTAGTTCTAAGAAGATGATTTTCTGGGTCCACCAGCTTTAAACTGTCACACTTTGCTTGGTACTTTGATCAAAACAAAAGCGATAAAATGCCACCCCTGTTGTCCTGAAGTTTATAATCTGTAGGAGATAAAAAGCCAAGAGTTCAAATTGCTATAAGACAGAACATGGTAAGTACCCTAAGGGTTGTGAAAAGTGCACAAGGATGGGTGGTGAGAGATCAGGGAGCTCAAGAAAGGCAGATGGCAGGAAGAAGAGAAAGCAATGTCTGAAGCCTTCATGACTGCAAGTCATTTGCACAGATAATTAAAGAGAGTTAGTGGTAGAATGGATCCAACAGATCATCCAGTCCAACCTCATCTTTTTGGCACTTAAGTCTCTCAGCACATAGGTGCCTTGGGACAGTGGGGAAAGGGACAGAGATGGCCAATATTTGATCCAGGGTACTGAGGCACTGAAGTGAGAATTCGAAATTCAGTCTGAAATTGAGCCAATTTGGCTGTAGCTCTGTCTGAGCAGGTGTGAACTTGGTTATCTCAGGTCCAGGATGTCATCAGTTGACACCTTAAGTGCACACTGCAAGGGCAAGTCTGGCAGCAGCATGGAAAGAGTGGGAATGCCACACATCTTTTCCGCAGCCAAGAAATCAGAAACATGGAGGCCTAATTGGGCTTTGAAATTAACACTTCATAAAGGGGAGGTTGATTCCTCCTTGGTTCCGTTCTCCCTGCTCTGGCAGCATATTGTGCCTAATAATTAGCTGGTAATATTCCATATCAGCTCCTTCCCAAGAAGCTCAGGAGCTGTATAAGCCCTTGGTACACCCATGCTGATTTTCTTTCTTTCAACTTTTGGGTATGGTTTCTGTGTTTCTTGTCTTTGTTCTTGTCTTGTTTTGTTTTGTTTATTGTTTGTTTTATCTCAAAATTTATTAATTGCCCTCATTGACTAATCCAGTAGATTCCACTCTTGATTTTCACTTGTTTTCTTCCCTTTAACACCAAGACCAGGAACCAGCTATTAGCAAATATCTTGACCTCAGGCTGGAATATCATCTATCACTAAGCTACTTGTTTAAATGTAGGAGACACAGAGAAGTCCATAGTTGTCACCCTAATGACATTGAGGTTTTCTTCTGGGAACCTGTTTCCTGCAAAAACTGGGCTCACTGCAGCTAGTTGTGACTGGTTTGGTCTTACTAGCGCCTTCCCTGCTACCAAAACAAAACAGTTCTGAATACATCACAACCTGTTTCTATTATCTCTACCTGCCAGTTCCCACATCCATTACTATTATAAATGTTGTGAAGATGACTCTATAGTAATCTTTGCCATCTACTGAAGTCTGCATGGTGTGACTCTTTATGGAAGCTGGCCCTCTCTAGGCACTCACAATCAAGTTTCCTTTCACTTTGACCAAATTGAGTTCAAGGCAGAAGGAAAAAGCAGAAATCCATCTGAAGCTCAAGCACAGACCGGACTGTGGCAGCTCACTATGGTGGGAGAAGTGGCTTTCTGGGACATCAGTAATCATGGCACTTTTTAGACCCCAACACTGTGATGGATGCCATGAGAGCACTGCATGAGGAGATGGTTTTGTCCATAAATCCTTTGCTGGAGTGACTTGAAACCAGGAGCTAGGAGTCTCTGCATCTGACAAGCTGAGGGCACCTCAGTTTCCTTTCAGACACCTCCTCAGAGGGCAAATAGAAGGAAAAAGCTCTTACCTTAGAAACTTAGAGTGTCTACAAATGCAAGAATTGTTTATAAAATAATATTTGGCCTAGAAAGACTTTGCCTCCTGAAAAATATTAGAGATTCTTAAAATACCTTGGAAAACAGAAAGACTTTAGAAAAAATCGAAAAGAAAACAAAATAACTGCTTGAGTAAAATCTTTGGTGCAGCAACATCCTATGGCCTGACATGGGTGACAGGCCCTGCGGACACCCAAACTGGTACTAGGTCAGTTTGAGAAGAGTGGGGTAGGAATGAGGAACTGAGCCCGGATATTGAAAGTCCTGACAGATTGTTAGTGGTTCTCAACTGTACACATTGGAATGAATGGTAATAAAGCCGCAGAAATCTTGTCTGTCAACAGGGATCCTGGGAGGTCAGAAGCCAAGTTCACATAATCTGGTACAGAGGTTCCCCTGAGCAACTGTTCCCACTACGGCTCTCTTAAGTGTTAGGATTTGAAATAGACATGTATGGTTCAATTTGAGAAGACCCTAAGCCCATGTTGGTACAGGCATGGCTCTTTTACATCATCACAAAAACAAAAGTTGTCCTCTGAAAGTTTCATAACTCAGCACTTAAGATCTCTATAAAAGGACTGGCCCTCACTGTCCATCCCCCTTCACCCTGTCCTTGATTGGCTTCTGGAGATGGCTGGTGGATGGGGTCCTCCCAAGGGCAAATATGTGTCCACGCGCTGTTAACCCCCACTCCCTTGCCCATGGCACACCTCACTAATTGACTGTAGTACTCTTTCCTGCTGAGGCCAGATGCAGCCTCAGGATCCTTCTCAGCACAGCTCCAAGCAGCCACTACCAGTCACTTGCAGGAGGCATACCAAAGGAAATCTGTTTTGCCGTAATTTTCCTAGGGAAGGCTGTAGCATGAGCTCTCCTTGACAGAGGTTTTTGTATGTCCATTCTCCCAGAATCAGTCATTCAGAGAAACATCCATTAAAGGATGAAAGAAGAGCTTTGCTAATTAATCCCTTAAGAAAAAAAAGACTTGAGAATAATTTACTCCAGCGTTCAAAAATAAAAAGATACTGTGTGGCTACAATGTGCCAAGCACTGTTCTGTTCTTTATAGATACAAAGAAGAGTAAGACACAGTTCTTACTCTCAAGCTGCTCACAGTCTAGAAAGAGATAGGGATCAAATAAATCAGGAAGCGTTCTCTGAGACCTGTACCTCAATCAGCAATGCCAAGAGAAAACACAGCCCTTGCCTTTTTACACACACATGCACAGACACACACTCACACACACAACAAATCCACCTCACCACTTCCCCATACTCCCACCTGACTGTTTCAGGAACCTCACCCCTCGTTCTTGTTCCCCATGAAGGATTAGTCTTGCCATTGATTCCGAAAGCTACCGGCTAACTGAACAGATCCTGAAGGAGACGGGAACAGCACAGCAGAATACAGACACACTGAACTAGGCTGGGAAGGAAAGGGGGCTAATCAATCTCAAATTTGTCTCCCCATCAAAGGTTTTTTGTTATTGTTGTTTTTTAACAGCTTTTATACAGGTTTGAAACTAAGAGACATGATTTGAAACAAAGAAAATTAGTCATAGACCGTCATCCTTGGGAACGGGGTTGGGGAGCTTTTCTAATTTTTCTGCTCTGGTTAACATTTAAAATACACACTGTGCTTCATGCCTCTCAGTTTCACAGCGGTAAGAATCGGGAATAAGTGAAGCATTACAAGGCGACGCCATGCTTTTTTTTTTTTTTTACAAAGAAAGAGAAGTAAAAGGTCTTGTTAATATTAAACTTGACAGGATTAGGCTTTTCTATAGAAACTGTCTATTCTAAGATGCTTGCTAGGTTATAAGTACAATTTGCTTTGCTCGTGCTACTGTTCATGCTACGATCCCTGTGACGTGGGCTGACTGAAATATACCAAAACTGGAAAGGAGTCCTGCTCCTCTGCTTAACACATGAGTTGGTAGAGTTCCTTTTGTCTTTCCAGTTTCCAGGATTTTTCCTACACTCCTCAAAACTTTACTAGGACAATTTTTTTTTTCTCAGCCAAGTATTGTGGTTTCAACAGTGCTGATTGCTATCGTCTCAACCTTCAAACTGCATATGAATCACCTGGACATTTGTTAAAATGCAGATTTTGGTTCAGTAGGTCTGGGATGAAACCTGAGTTTCTGAGTTTCCAACATACTCCCAGGTAATGCCAATCCTGATGGCTCAAAAACCACTCTTCTAGAGCAAAGTACCTAAGAACCCCACAGCATTTACACACCATTTAACAATTCAAATCCGTTCAAGCTAACCAACACTTACGGAATGCCAAGAAGCGCTTACTTGAATCCATTCAATACCTAAAAATTGAGAATAAGTGTCCCAACCTGGACTTGTCTCTAGAACACACCAGAACTGAAGTTGTTGTCACTTCTAGGCTCAGCTTGGATGTAGTAGCTGACATTCTGTGTTGGACATTGTCCATTTGCTCCTACAGACCCACTTTCCTCTCTTCTTCAGCCTGTCTGTAGATTGGCAGAAGTCTGACTTTTAGGATCTATGTGTCAACAGGGCTCCTCTGTCTTCTGGTTTCTGGTGGGGTTTGGCCAATGGGAAACTTCAGCAGAAGTTTGGAGGGAGGGAAGAAAGTGAGGTCATGCTATTTATTCCCCTGGCTCTGTCCCTACAAGACTGCTTTGGGCTGACTGTTTCTCTGGACAGAAGTTCACTGTTCTTCTCAAGGTGGTGTTCTCTGCAGGACTCTCTCTCTCTTTCCAAGTTCCCATAACTTCTCCATCCCTTCATCATTCATGTCTAACAACAGCACACCTTTGTAATTAGTCCCTTTGTAAATAAATCCTCCTTGAAGTACTCTAATTTGAGTGTTCATTTACTTGCTTTTGGGATCCTGATTGATACCTTATTTCACCTCATCCATTGGAGGATCTGTTTGCCTTTTTGCTGATGACATTGAGGATAAAAACAGAAATAGGAGTTGCATGTGATGTGTGGACTGTGTGGAAGAAGAGAGCAGAGAACGTCTTATAAAACATAAATCTTTGAAGCCTGGTCTTCCCTTCACTCTCTCTGACTAGTGCAGTCTATAACTTGACAGGCATGTAGTTGTCTAACAGATACTGCTTCATACCGAAAGCAATAGATCCTTTTGCCACCACCCTAAGACAGCATGGATTAAACTACCAATCCACTACTTCTAGGTGCACTCGTCGTTGAGATCTCACCACAAGGGACTTTGGCTAGACTTTTTTTTTTTTTTGAAGATTTATTTTATTTATTTTATCTGTCCCCATCCCCTCATTGTTTGCACTTACTGTGTCTGTTTATCTTCTTTCGTTTCTTTAGGAGGCACCAGGAACCGAACCCCGGACCTCCAATGTGGGAGGGAGGTGCCTAGTCACTTGAGACACCTCCGTACCCTGCTTTGTTGTGTCTCTCATTATGTTTTTCCCTCTTGTGTCTCTTGTTGCATTATCTTGTCGTATCAGCTTGCCACACCTGCCTGTTGTGCCAGCTTGCCGTCCTGCTCATCTTCTTTACGAGGCACCGGGAACCTCTGCTCCCTGCTTTGTTTTATCTCTCATTATGTTTTTCTTCTTGTGTCTCTTGTTGTGTCAACTTGTTGTGTCAGCTTGCCATGCCTGCCCATTGTGCCAGCTCGCTGTCTTCCTTAGGAGGCACGGGGAACCGAACCACGGACCTCCCATGTGGTAGGCAGGAGCCCAATCACTTAAGGCACATCCGCTTCCCTAGACTATCTTTTAAATCTGAGATTCAGGTCTTTCTTTGGTTCTAAGAAAACCTTATTTATTGTATGCTCAGATATGCTTCTTCATCATCCTCTCTGTTGTCTCCTTGCAGAACTTCTATTAGCACATGTTTTAGCATCTGGATTTATTCTCTATTTTTCTTAACTTTTCTTCCATTAGTTTCCATTTCTTTATTTTTTGGAGGCTGCATTATGAAAAACTTTAAAAATATGTAGTATAATGCAGTAGTTCAATACAAGGGCTCTCCTTGGGTTCAAGATTCTCATGTGACTTTGGGCAAATAACTTATCCTCTCTCTGCTTTAGTTTCCTAATGAAAAATCAGAGATGAAAAGAGTTCCTATGTAATATTCTTATGAGTATTAAATGAGATTATACATGCCAAACTTTAGAAGATTGGTACACAGCACTAAAATCTCAATAAATATTAGATAACACTCATATTTCTTCAGCTTAATTATATGGTTCACTTAATCACTCTTCAGTTATGTTCAGTCCATTATGTTGAATTTTGTTATTTCAACAACCTTGTTTTTAATTTCCATTAATATTTGGGTCTTTTCCATAATATTCGATTCTTGTTTCATAACAACTTATTCTTATTTCATAAGCTTTTTTTCTTGTTTTATAAATGTTTCTCACCTTTATCTTTTGAGGTTATTAAATGTATTTACATTTTTAATCATTTATAAATGACCTCATTTTCTCTATTTCCTCAGAGGTAGGTTCTCCCTTTTATTGTGTTTTCCTTATATATATGGAGGTATTTAGGTATGAACTCATTATGGTCAGATTTTTCAAGCCCTCATGCTGTGCTATGAATTCTGCATACCAACTTTAACCAGGGCATGGTTAGGTAGCAGTGTGGAGTAGAACAGCCTGCCAGAGGTGCAGTTCCAGATCCTGCGGGAGAAGGACAACTCTGACCCTTGGGTTAAGTACAGATATCACCACTCCAACTTCTGGCCTTCTGTTGGCTGCTTGGCTCTAACTTCAGGCAGTTCCTATTTGTATACAGACCTGGCAGTTCCACCTCTGGCCATCTCATGCAGAATCTGTGTCTTCCAGTTGAGTCATTTTTCAGCTGTTCTGGGCCCTACCTGACACTTTCTCCTTCTGCATCATTCTCAGGCTCCTCTCATGTGCTTTTTCTCTTCCCACTCTCACTTGTTCCATATATTCCCCTTAACTCTGTCCTCAGAATTATAGTCACGCTTAATGAGACAAGATATTATTAGAGTTTTTCTTGCCATCCCTACCTCTCCAGTCCCTAGTTGCAGAAGATTTTAAACCTGTCATGCCATACCCTTTCAAAAACCTACAATCCCTCCAAGTCTCCCATTTCCCCTCCACAGTCATCCTTGTAAGAGCTACCAATATCGAAAGCCATTTGGGCCTTGGCAACTCCAGTCCTTTGGCATGACAGCAAGTATGGAATCCAGGAAGGCGGGGGCAGGGGCGGGGTTCAATAAAAGTGCCAAGAAGTGAAGGAGATTACCATATTCATACAGATCTCAGCTCTCTGTAACCTCTCTCCTATCTCTATGGCTTTCTCTTTATAATTGCTATGGAATTTCCCTACAAGTGGGGATGCAGAATTATGTTCTTAGATATAGCACTACAGACCACATTAACATCAGGAAAACATCATGATAAACATATTTTTCCTCTCTTCTATGGTATGTTCTGGACTTAGTGACTTTTTCTTCTTCCAATCATATAAACATATAAGAAAAATATTAGCTTGTATGCATCTGTGTATGTGTGTATACATACACACACACACATGCCTATTTCTCAAGATGAAATAATTTGTGTGGCAAGACAGGCTGCCTTCTTCCATGATTCATTTCCTCCTTTTCCATATGTTCTCTGCCTACATAAATACCTTTAGCCTGTTCATTAATTCCCTGATAAATGTATTCAATTTTTCCCTCTGTTCTTTTTTACCAACACTCCAGTTGCTTTTTAGAAGTTTTAGCTCTAACCTTATGCTCTCTGTCTCTCTAGCCCTGCAGTGATTGTCACTATCTTTCTGTGTTTCTCTTTCCTCAAAGTCTTGTAAAATATAACATACTGCAAAGCAGTGGTGTTCCTGGGATTTAGCATTTGGGGTGGCAGATGGGGTGGTAAAGAATCTGCTTGTGGGGGCTGGGTACATCCCCCAGCACTTCCAACCCATTGCATACATTTTGAATTAAAAATATTAAAGATAATGGAATTAAAAGCATATTGATATGGCATTTAATCTATTTAGTAGTAGTTGAGAAAACAAACTCTTTGCTAATACTTAATCCATCACAACCAACATATAGCTAAGTATAATCCTCTTGATAACAAACAGATATGAGAGATTTTGTGGCTTAGTTGCTACAACTTATCTATTGGTGAAGAAAGCATCAGCAAGGGGGCTGCTCCAAGTAGAAGTTGAGCTTGGCTGCCAACTTCATTTAGACTCGCTTGTTTCATTTAGACTCACTTGAACCCTGGTTATTCACCCACTCTTTTCACCCAAACTATCCATAGACACATTTTGTAATAAAACCAGGACTACTGTTGCTTAATCTTTTTGTTATGATCATTCACTTATGTATCCCCCATCTAGACTGTAAGCTTTTTTAAGGATAAAGACTTTGTTAATCCTCTGCAATGGGATTCACAGTATGCTCAGTAGGAGGAAAGTAAGTCATGTTTCTAGAGCATCTACTATTTATGAGCAATACACTGTGTAAGCATTTCACTTATATATTCTCATGTAATCAAAACCATAACCTTACTGTTCACAGATGTCAATATGGAAGTCCATAAAGGTAAAGTAATTTTACTGAGATAACAAAGCTAGCAAGAGAGCCTAGGAACAAACCCCAGTCTTCTTGATTTTAAGGCATGTGTTCTTTATATCATACCATGTTGTATTTATGAGTATGTTGAATAATGTTGAATGAATGCATGAATGAGTGATAAATGAATGAATCAATCAATCCTGAACCCAAGACTTTTCAGTTCTGCTCACCTCTCTGATTGCAAAATAAAGTGGGGTTCACTTAAAAGTGAATGTGAAAAATAGCGTTTTGTGAAAAGAATGACATTCAGTTCTGAATTAAAATTTTCAGCATTTAGATGTGTATACTCATACACACACAGCAACAACTTTCCTTACCAGGCTAGAAGGTAGGCCAGTTTTATTAACCTGTCCGACATTGATTGAATGGAAACAGAGACAAAGCAAGGCCCAGGTCAATGTCATATAAGCTATTCTCATCAATCTAGAATTAGAAACAAGAGCCTATGAAAGCTGCATCTTCTTCTCAGCAATCCATAATTTTTCAAATGCTAATGTGTAATTCTTTGCCCCAAACTTTAATGGAAACTGTACAACAAGAGGAAACCTTTATTATCAATAAACTAATATGTCATACGATTGAGAGTGACTCTGCACAGGTGCTATTGGGTTTCTAGAGTAGAAAAACAGACTTCAGCTTCGGCCTCTGTTGTGATGTAACCATAGTGAAGCTACAGAATTACATCAAGCACTGCAGATGGTATAGAATGTCCTAATTACAATTCCAAATTGCTCTAAATGCTTTTCTAAATAGCAAAAACCTCAGATAAATTAATTTGAAAAGACATAAAATTGCAGGCATGGTGAGATAAACCTTTCCATTTTTCCTGATCACTTCTGAGTAACTTTTTAATCACTAAGGAGATTCACGTGCAAAAAAAAAATTTTTTTATGGCTTAAGAAAAAAGAAAAAGCCTTTCCATTATGTCCCATTTCTTTTGAAGAATTCCCTGAAGAATTCTTCTAAAGTTGAGGCAAATCAGCTTACACAAATACATCCATTTACAATCTCCGTGGAAACTAGAATTGCTGGCCAATTTAGGCAGCAAGCAGCAAAATGTTTTCTTTAGGTTTACTTGAATGGAGAAAAATATTGTGAAAACGCAAAAGAATGTATATGTTGAGTTTTAGGGTTTGATGTGCTATCCTCTAGAGGTCTACGTTTCCATGCACCAGAAAGACTGCTGCTTTATGCCAACTCTCCATGCTGTGGCATCAACATGAAATAAGCCCAAGAAAAAAATGATAATAATAAAAATGGCAACCATTTACAGAACATTTAGCAGGTGCAGGCATAACACGAATTGCTTTAGCTACATTATCTAGTGTAAACCTCATAAGCACCCTTGAAAATAGGTAATATTTTCTTCATTCACAGAACATGAAATGGAGGCTCAGAAAAGTTAAGCAATTCACATAAGATCACACAGCTAATCAGTGATGAGGCTTGGTGGACCCCAGCCCTGGTCCTCATGCATCATTTCTGCATGAGTCTATACTGCAAGAAAAAAATCCACAATGAGGAAAGTCAAATTATTTGTGCTTTACCCCTAGGTGGACAAAACGATTAAAAGGCATACTGACACACTCACACACACGCACACACACACACACACACATGGAAAACACAGATTTGTTTTGACAACCTATTATACTACAAAAATATTTATGAATGTAAGCTGTAGCAAAGAGCATCCATCTTCCAAAAGCACCCCCCACCACCACCAAAGACTTCTTAGATTTGGGGAAGGTGAGAATATTGCCTCAAAATTAACTGCCCTTAGGCTAAGGGAGTGCATAAGAAGGAAGCTTCCAGTTTTCTATTATCAGGCTTTCTCATAATGTCATTCTTTTCACAGAATGCTCCGATTTTTCGCATCCACTGTTAAGTGACCACCCTTTATTTTGCAATCAGAGAGTAGAGCTGGCAGAACTGAAGTGCCTTGGCAGCTGCAGAGATGAAACTCAACTGAACAAACAGATTCTTAAGTGATGCTTAGATGGAAGAACTTGGAAATGGTTCAGATTTTTTAAAAATTCATTTAAATGTGTGATTGAATCCTGCTCATTACCCTCTCGGCAGTATATTATATATTCAGTTCTTTATTGTATAATAATGTTGAGGGTGGAAAATGAGAAAGGTACAATATTACCAACTCCTCTTATTATAGAATAAGAGCAGCTTTGTTTATGTCATAAACAATAGTCAATAAACGCATATAACAAGTTAATTTTTCACAGCAATCTATACCCAGAACTTGAAATATGCTATTTTGTTCTTTGGTCCAAATTTCTTGAGACAAATAAATCCTTCTGTACAGTGATCATACTAAAATCTTGGAGTAAACTGTGTGAAAGAGCTTACAGGCACAATTTTAGAATATTGCTTAATGAGAATTGATGACAGGCAATTTTTCTACAGCACTATCCATCCCTCTTCTGACAATATTTTGAAGCCCCTCCCCTCACTCACTCTGCTTCAGCCATTCAGACCTACTTGCTTCTTTTGAATTTCTTAAGTGTGCCCCCAATTCAGGGTCATTGCACTTGCTATTTCCTCTGACTGAAACACCCTTACTCCATGCAGTCACATGGTTTAAACCCTTACATCTTTCAAGTGTCTGTTCAAATGTTACCATACATCTTCACTCATCACTCTCTATCTGCCTAACCTGAGTATTTTCTTCATATTTGCATTATATGCTATATATTTATTTGATTCTTGACTTTCTTCTCTCATTAGAATGTAAGCTCCATGAGCAAAGGGACTGTGTTACTCGTTGCAGTAACTCCAGCACTTAGACAGGTGCTTGCACATAGCAAGAGTTCATGAATGAATGAATATTACCAGAGCCAGTTTAGGGTTGGGGGAGCACAGTGGAGTGGCTGCCTAAGGTTAGAGGACTCTATCACTGAAAGGTACTGAGATAGAGAGTATTTATTTTAGCACTCTTCTCAAGGAGTTTTGTAAATGTTTAAAAGGTATACTTTGATCAATCACATGGGGACTAGGGGAGGATGAGCAGCCCCCATGGAGTGTTAGCTAAACTCTTTAAGTACAATTATCCATAGGACTTTTCTTTTGCTGAATGGAGTTTGCATGTTTGGGTCAGAGCAGAATTGCTTGGGTTAAACTAAAACAGGCTGAAAAAGCCACCAGTGGTTCTCCTCCTCCCTTCCCTATGTCCTGCTCAGTCTGTCCTCTAAATAAATGTTGCATGAATAGTTAAATAATATTGGTTTGAACAGTTGCCATATCAGTAGCCTGCCTTGCATATCCACATACCTCTCAGAGAACCTACACTGTTCAAGAACCTATAGTGCTTCTCAATTACTTTCAGATTGCATTCAGTCTCCTCAGTTTGGCTCACAATCTCTGGAACCTGTGAATATGTTAGTTACATGGCAAAAGGGACTTTACAAATGTCAAGTTTACAGACTTTAAAATAGGGAGATTAGGATTATTGTGGATTATCCAGGTTAAAAGTGAAAGAGGAAGACAGAAGAAACAGAGCGCTGTAGTGGAAGAGGAAAACCTAGGAGTGATTTGAAGCATGAAAAAGACTCAATCTGCCATTGCTGCTTTGAAGATGGAGGAGGGGGCCACGAGCCTAGGAACACGGGCAGCCTCTAAGAAGCTGAGTACAGCCCCCAGCCCCCAGCCAGCAAAGAAGAAGGACCTCGGTCCTACAACCACGTAGATCTCAATTTAGCCAACAACCTGAATGAGCCTGGAAGTAGATTCTCCCCACCGGGTCTAGCCCTGCCAACACCTTGATATTGACATCATGAGTCTTGAAGGAGAGAAACCACCTGAGCCCATTGACCTACAGAGCACAATATGATAATGAATTTGCTTTGTTAGACGCTATAAGCGTATGGTAATTTGTTACAGCAGCAAGAGAAAACTAATAAAGACCTTAATAATCTGGTTCCAATTTATATATACAAAACAACATCCCATTACTCTGCAATGTGACCCCACTGCGTCAGTCAACTTGGTCTCTTTAAAGTTCATAAGCATGATCTTTTGTTACTAATCCCATACCATCCCTTCACTCAAGCTCATTCTCCTGTCCCACCAATTCAAGCACA
Organism: Cabassous unicinctus; assembly: GCA_029593785.1. NCBI lineage: Eukaryota > Metazoa > Chordata > Mammalia > Cingulata > Chlamyphoridae > Cabassous > Cabassous unicinctus. The sequence continues at coordinate 32,817 of JAQZBX010003092.1, forward strand.
GTCCTCCAAGACAGATAGACCCAAGTGTCCCAACTTGTTCACCCTTTAACCTGCAAGCCAAAAAGGACTTCCCAATTAGGGACTTCCAAGTGTCATACTATGCTTCATATAATTATGTATTTATTTCAAGTGTCTTACCATTTTCTCTCCTAACAAAACCTAAAACCCTTCATGAGATGAACTTATGCCTCTTTTGTGTCTGGCAAAGCACGTAACAATGGATTCACAGTAAACATTTCTTAGGAACTTGTTCATTTCCCTTAACATGCCCATTGGAGATTTTTACTTTCAGATATTTTATGATCTGCTAAAATGACAGTGTTGGCAAATATTTTTTGCAACATAGTTTATTTCAGCTTGTATCACAGATCAGATGTGCAAAGCCCTAACAGATTTGATCCAGTGACAGGAAGTGCTTAATTCACTTATGTCTATCAGTTGGTTGTTCCTTGCAGAGACAGAGTTCTCACCTGATGCTTACTTTTCCACTCCACGTTGATTCCGAGGACTTCAGTGCTGTTAACTTGAAAGCCATAATCATACCACATGGAGAAAGCTGACCTGCCTTGGTGAAAGCAGTATTGTGTCTCCTTGCCAAAACCGTATCTGCAACTTCCATTGCAGTAGATAAACCAAATAAACGACGCCTGTTTTTCTCTCAAGAGTAAGCTCGCACTTTTCATAAAGACAATTTGAAGTTTTGTCTTGGTACTAACAGGCTTTTAATTAGTTCCCAGGGCACTGAACAGACTTGCTCTATGGACCTCATAAAAGCAATCCAGAAAGGTAGCAAGCCTTAAAGTATTCATTATGCATTTCTGTATTTAAAAACATGTATCTGTAAATTTTATGTATTCTCACATTTAAACTTATTGCATGCTCACAAAGGATAACTACGGGGTTTAGACATACATCCAGTAAAAAAACATAATTTTTTATAGTGATTTTATAAATTATGTCCATTTTATTGTGGATTCATTTAGGGAACACCTGCTGAGTACCTACTCTATGGTTAAAACCACTCACCTGCCATGAGTGATTTAATAAAGAGATTAAAACTCTTCAGTTTCTCCCCTTCATCTTAGTATAGGAGGCCCTTTTTATATGACCCTCTTAAATTTTCCAGCTTTCCTTCCCACCAACTCCTGCCTCATCTTGCTCCAACAATTCTGTAATTGAGTACACATTTACACGCGTGATGATGTCTGGTCTCCACGGCTTCATTCATCCCGTCCTCTTTGCCCAAAATATTTTTTATCTCCATAACCCTCAGCCTAGTTAACCCCAATTCAATCTTTAGAACTCAATTTAAGTGTGAATCCCTCCAGGAATCCTTCCTAACCTCCTACCCCCTTAGATATCCTTACCTTCCTAAAGATGATGACATCCTTGAGGACAAGAATGAGATCTTAATCATTTTTGTAACCTCAAAACCCAAAGCTGTACCTGACAAACAGTAGAGTCTCAATAAATAAGTGTTGAATGAATGAATTTCAAGCACAGTGTTTGTTAAGAGCACCCCAAATAGCCTTGTATAAAAGTCAAAACATGGACACAAATTTTAAACATCAGGACAAGACAGGTATGTTTGTTTCCTAGGGCTGCCATAACAAATTACCAAAAATTTGGTGGCTCTAAACATCAGAAATTTATTTTCTCACTGTTCTGGAGGCCAAAAGTACAAAATCAAGATGTCGGCAAGGCTGTGCTCCCTCCAGAAGCACTGGGGGAAAGTCCATTCCACCTCTCTCTCCTAGCTTCTGGTGGCTGCTGGCAATGCTTGTAGCCACATCATGCCAATCTCTGCCCCCAGCTTCATTTCACCTTCTCTTCTCTGTGTGTCTGTCTTATAAGGATGCACACTATTGTATTTAGGGCTCAACTGGATATCCCAGGATAAGCTCCTCCTCTCAAGATACTTAAATAAATCACATATTTTGCCATAGAAAGTAATATTCACTCTTTTACCACATAAGGTAGTATTTGCAAGTTCCAAGGATTAGGATAAGGCTATATATTGGGGGGGCATCACAAATAAACCCACTATAGTAAGTACAAAGTCATAACCATAAAGTTAGTGTGGTATTCGAGGAAAGCCATGAGAATTCAGAAGAAAGAGCACGATGGGCTGGGGTGATGGCCACACAAGACTTAACATTTTAAAGTGTCATGGAAATAAAGTTATCACCAATGACTCATTTGAGGTAGCATAGTGAAATCAGTTTCACTGAAAAAGTAACTAAGGAATGGACAGGATGTGTGCATATTACAGAAAGGCTAATGTTGAGGTCAAGATCAGGATTTTGCTCTCCTGTCTCCAAGCCTTCATTTTTTATCTATATTCTGCTACCATACAAAACAAATTTGAGATATTAAGTGACAGATATATCACAGAGCTTCTAACCATTCATTAAATGGCAGGTTTTCTAACTCTTCTTCTTTTATCCCTGCTGAAGTTCTCATAGTGGAATGTTAATGCCAAATATTGGACAAAGGAGCACTGCAAAAAAAAAAACAAAAAAAAAAAAAACTAGGGGCTTCCCATGGTCACCCAATATTTACTCAGCCTCTTCCCTTTAGTAAAGTATTTTGAGGCACATGAAAAATTAGACATGCATTCCTCCTCAGGAAGCTACCATCCATAGGAAACATATGATCAGATGACAATCACAAGGCAGTGTGTCTCGTAGTGGCCCAGATAGAATGCTATGGGAGTTCAGAGCAGGAGAGATCATTCTGGGCTCAAGTCACTGGGAAAGGCTTCATGGAACAGGTGACATTTGAACAGAACATTGAAAGGAAATGACCTCAGTAAGCAGACAGGAAATAGAGAAAAGGAAGTGGCTAGAATAACTTAAGCAGAAGAAAGAATTTTTTAAAGTGTGGAAGTGAAAGACTGTAAGGTGTATTGGGAAAATAGCAAGAAATTCAAAGCATATGCAGGAGAACAATGGAAGATAAAAGTGCAAAGAAAAATAGTTTTATGTGGTCCTTGACTGTCAAGCAAACAATATGGGCTTTTGAAAAATAGTCATTAAAGATGTTTTGAATAAGGAAAAGACACAATCAGACATAATCAGCATGGTTTGGGAAGATTACTCTGGCAGTAGTGTGAAAGATGGAATAGTAGGCGCAGAAGGCTAGACGCTCAAAGATTATTGCAATGGTACAGACAAGAGCTAAATAAGGGTCTTGATTAGGGAGGCAACCATGTGAAAGGAACAGAAGTGAGAACAAGTTCAAAGGAAACTCAATAGGATATAATGACTTATTGGATATATGGGTTTGGAGATATAGGAAGCATCAAAGATGGGTTTGAGATTAAAATGTGGTAATGAGAAGATAGAGATGCCATTGGAAGAACTGGGAAAGTAGGAAGGAGGAACATGTTTAAAAGCAAAAATGATGAACTTAGTTTTCATGATAACTTTTAAGAACTGGCAGGAAATAAAGTAGAAATGTCATGAAGAAAGGGCATGATCAGAGTATAAATGCAATAATCATTCCCATAGAGAGAATAATTGAAATCACAGAAATGTATAGCATCACAAAGGATGGGAGAGAATATCCTAAAGTTTCAGGAATATCCATAATTAATGGATAAAAAGTCAGACCAAGAAGAAGTGATTTGACCAAAGTAGGAAGGAAGTTCCAAATGCTGAAGTGAACAGAATTCAAGGGAGAAGAGAATTTCAAGAAAGGTGATCAATATCAAATATTGCAAATTTCAAAAATGTATTATCAAGGCACAGACACTGCATTGTGTTTAGGAGGTCATTTTCTATGAGCAAAAGGCCAGCTTGCAAGGAGATAAAGATTAATTGGTGTATTAGTCAGGGTTCTCTAGGGAAACAGATCCAACAGGAGATATCAGTAAATATTGTGAGAATTTATAAAATTGTCTCATGTGATTATGGGGATGCAAGAGTCCAGATTTCATAGGGCAGAGCTGGGAGCTCTGAAGAAGGTTTTAGATGAATTCTTCAGAAGAAGCTGGCTGGCTGAAGTAGAGATGGAAATTCTCTCTTCTGACTGCTGAAATCATCACTTCTCCTTTTAAGGCCTTCAACTGAATGGATGAGACATCTTTCAATGCTGAAGACAATCTCATCAGTTGATTGTAGATGTAATCAGCCATAGATACAATCAACTTACTGATAATTTGAGTCCATGAAATCTCCTCACAGTAAGAATTAGGCCAGTGCTTGCTGGATCAAACAACCAGGCACCATTACCTGGCCAAGTGGACACATGAGCCTAACCATCACAATTGGTAACAAAGATTGTAGACAAATTTTTCAAGAAGGTTGAGGATAAAATACCAGAAGTCAATTATCAAAGGTGGAAGTAGAGTCAAAAGACAGTTAAGATGCTTAAGGATTTGTTGTTTTTGTCTATTTAGAATAAATGGTTAATTCTAACCAATGTTTATTTAGTGACAACATTGTACCACTGTACCAGATGGTGGGATCTAGAGACGATTAGAACTTGGTCCTTATTCTCAAGTAGCAAACCATTTAGTGGAGAAAATAGAAAATGTAAATACATTGCTTAATACCATGTGGTTAGTCCTGCATCAAGGTAGGCAAAAGGCTATGGGAGCATCGAAGATGTACACTTAGCTTGGTCTGGGAGCAAGGGTTGGTGATGGTGCTGAACAGCCTCCTGGACCAGGTGATGCCTTGAGTCTTAAAAAAGGAATAGAAGTTAGAGAGGCATATTTCAACAAAGAAGGCAGGGAGACAGACATGATGCACATATTTTCTTGCAAAGACAAAGAATCTTACCAAGAGGGAAAAATTGAAGTTATCAAGAAAGAGAGGAGGTAAATAGTGGCAGGTTCGTTCTGAGTGAGGTTGGAAAGGATGAGATTGAGCAGGCTATTAAAGGAATTAAACCTTCCCTGGAAAAGACAAGAGGGAAGGAGACAAAAATGGATTAAGAAACTGGCAATGTTCAGGTAGCAAGAAAAGAGGCTGAGGAAGCCAGTGTTCTGCCTTGCTCCCTTTTGTAAAATAGAAGTTCAGCCATCTGCTGAGAACAGAGTAGGGCAGGGGAGGGAAGAGATGTGATGATCACTAGATTAATGGTCTTTCATTCTTTTTAAATAAGAACATTTATTTAAATCAAAGTGGTTTGGGGTTCAGTTTCTTACTAATGCATCTCATGTGTGAAACAATTTAGCACAGAGGTGCAGAGCTCAGGCTCTGGAGACAGACTGCCTCTGTTTGTCTTGTCTTTGCCACTTATTAGCTGTGTGATTTGGTGCAAGTGGCTGTGCCTATGTTGGCTCATCTATAAAACAGTGCAAATAACAGAACTTAACTCACAGATTTGTTGTGAGGATTAAGAAAATCAATTCATGTAAAGTGCTGAGAACTGTGCCTAGCATATAACCGATACTCAAAAATATTAGCTCTTATTACTACTAACCAGTGCTATCCACTAAAACTCTCCGAGCTGATGGACATGTTCACAGTGCCATCTAGTACAGTAGCCACTAGCCACATGTGGCTCTTAAGGACTGGAAATGTGGCTCATGTGACTGAGAAACTAAAATTTTAATTTTAATTGATTTTCATTTAAATAGCCACGGTGGCTACTGAGTACCATGCAGAAGAGGGAGCCATTACATTAAACAGGGTTTTATGAGTGTCAAAAAAGACACCGAGTTCCATCGTCTGAGGACCCAGAAGCACTGCAGACTAGGCCTAACCAATTAATGATATGGCTGTAGCTCTTAGGACTCAGCTTATTTTGTTGGTGCTAATGATCAAAGATAGCAGGGAGAAAAGATGTGCTCACAACCCCTGTATCTCTATAGGCGATTTCAGCATTTGGTAGGATATTTGTTAGATAAGCAAGAGACAAGTGGCATCTCCCCAAGTGAACAGAACAGAGGTTCAGCCAGCTTTCTGCTGAAGTGGGTCAGTTGAGGCCATTAAGAAGGACAGCTGGCATTCTAAGAAAGACAGAGAGCGGCCTCACAGATGTGTTCCTGGACCCGGCTAATATCTGATGACAATAGAGTAATTTCACATCAGAGCCAGCAAAACAGACAGCATCACAGTCTAAGCGACAGCATGAAACTCAAGTAGTCTACAGTATTGATAAAACACAAAGGGAAAGAGGAGAAAGCTTATCAATGAATAATGTATTTCCTTTTGTGGAAGCAGGAGGAGGAGAAACAAATGGATCATTAATGGACTTAATGTGATTGGGGTCCTCAGTGACAAGGAAGCCAGGCACCATCTCCTGCTAGCAAAGGAGGCCACCAGCACCGGAGGCAGCTATGAAGTGGAGGGGAGGGGAGGAGTGTTAGTGGGGTTATTCTGTAGTTGCTGCCTTTTCTTTCCAGTATTTCAAAGCCTCTTCTTGGATCCAAGATTAGTTGTATTATTTCTCTGTTTCTTAGAACAAAATGACATGTGTGGTTAAAAAAAAAACAAAAAACATATTCCTGAGGATTTATGAAAAAGCATGATCACATTTGAAAAGCTTAATTAAGATGAGTGTGGGGAAATGAAGGATAAAACAACCCAAATAAAAGGACAGGAAATAAGTGACAGAAAAACATTCTTGAGTGATGCTAAGAAAACAGACACACAAAAGTTGCAATTTGCTTTATGTAATATGCACTTTACCGTAAAGTGGTATACCTCCATCTTTTCAAAATCAAATGTTTGAAATTCACTAACAGACATCATTAATCAGAGGAATTCTGTGTGTTTAATAAAAAAATCCTTTATCATCTAAATAATCACACGTTATCAAGATCCCCCATTGCAAGGATTTTTCTTCCTTTTCTATCAAGTAAATACAGGCTTTGTAGTTCAGCAAACCTGGGTTCAAACCCAAGCTCCATTTCTTATTAACCTGGGTGAGTTAACTTACCCTTTGAGCCTCAATTGCCTTAACAAGAAAATGAAGACAACAATACATATCTGTCAGGGATTGAATAATGCCCCCCACAGAGACGTGTTCGAGTCCTAACCTCCGGTCCTGGGGGTGTGAGCCCATTTGTAAATAGGACCTTTGGAGATATTTTTACTAAAGTGTGGATTCATTTGTGAATAGGAACTTAGAAGATCCTATTTAGATGAAGCCAAATTAAATCAGTGTGGACCCTAATCCATAGTACTGGAGATCTTATAAGCAAAGGAAATTCAGACATAGTCAGTCAGTAGAAGCCAGAAATCAGAAGAAGCTAGAAGTTAGTAGGAATTAGAGACGCAGACCCAAGGAGAAAAAGACTGCCACGTGACAGAATTGTCAGAATGTGACGGTCTCTGAGAGAAATCAAGCCCTGCCAATACCTTGGACTTCTAGGATCCAAAACCATGAGACAATTACTTCCTGTTTTTAAACCTGCCCATTCTGTGATATTTTCCTTAAAAAAAAATTGTAATTATAAAAAAGTGCTATCATCAATTGCAATAAATGTTCCACAGCAGTGCAAGGTGTTGGTGGTGGGGTGGTATATGCAAATCCTGTATGTTATACCTGATCATTCTGTAAATTCACAAACTTCTCTAATTAAAAAAAAAAATGCCTAAGAGTGTCTGGATCATAGGAAAAGCTTAATAAACGCTAGTTGCTCCGTTAGGAAGAGACCAGGGCACACATTCTTCAGAGAGGAATCAGACTCCACAGGGCTCAATATAGGCAAGGACTGGCTTGTCCCTAGTTTAGACTTGGAAACCAAGGACTCTTGGCTCTAGGGTTTCTCCTTCCAGGGAACTAGACTCATCCTGGTGACTATTTTAGACCTTCAGGACAAGTCAGAGAAGACCTGGGAGACCAGAGATGAAGAAACAGCTGCTACCTCGGAATCCAGATAAAACCTTAACTCCTAGAAATTCTCCCTAAGGCCATTAGGACCCTGGTTCTGCTAGTCAATGTCAACCTTGAACTGAGACCCATCCTAAGTCCATCTTCCAGCCCAGCCTCCAGCATCAGGCCACTGCTGCATGCCTTGAACTTTTAACTGATCAGCTAAGCTGATTGCTTATTCCATCAGATTTTAGATTTTGATTTTCAAATATTATGTTTCCTAACATTGAACTATGTTTGTTCTACTACATCCAAAGAATTTAAGTATATTTTAGGGAAGCAAACTGCTAGCCTTGCTTGAGGCAGACAATGAGTATGAACAGTAGTCAAGGTTGGCTAACTGTAGGTAGTGCAGAAGGTTAGCATAGGTCAACGAAGGTTGGACACAGTTTGGGACAGCCCTGAAGTTAGTCAAGCCAAGTACAACATGAGTAGGATGGTCTGACCTCAGAGCAGACAGAGGCCAGAGATACTCACCTACCAACTAGGGAGAGCTCCTGGCAGAGAAAGTCCTAGAGTCCTAATCTACCCTTAGGTTTCTGTTAGAGAAGTTGACATGGAAGCTGCTAATCCAGACTTCTAATCTCTGAGCCTCAACATTAATGAATTAGTTCAAGTTTCTCCTGGAACTCTCTAGATCTTCAAAGAATCATCATCTTGGTCTCCCAGGTCTAGTCCCAATGAGGTCAGAAAGCATCCTCATGCCCCTAGAGTCTGGTTCCACCTGTTAGGGAGAAAAATCTTTTAGATTGACTAAAGCCTCTATAGAAGAACCACATCTTCATAGAGGCACATTCTCATCACTCTTAGAGAATTTATGAGAATTCAAAATTTCACTCAGCTCTCCTCCTCCCAGGACAGAAATTTAACATCAGACTAGAAAATAGATGGTGGAAGGATGCTAAAAAATGGCTTACCAATGTAAAGAATGCAAATCCATTTTCAGAATAAATACAGGGAATATTTTGAAGAGATACAGAAAGCAGAGTCCTAGAGTCCTCTTGAATGTATAGGAGGCCTCTACTTCAGCCATCGAGGTATCTCTTTGGGGGCGATGCTCTAATACACTGGCATACACTGATTTTAGGACCTAGCCTTAACATGTAGGCACAATCTCAGCGGTATAGATATACAGGGAGGAAGTCTACTGGTCCTGATCCTTAAGGATGAAGCCTGTTATCCTCAGAAAAGCTCCAGGATTCTATTATAGAACGCAATTCACTTTTAGGCCTTAGGATTCACTCCTATAGATAAAAGGATTCATTTACAATCATATAGGGGTCTGTATTCCATTTCCTCCAGAGTGCCACAGTATTCTTCGAAAACATCCAAAAGGATCACCACCTCCTCCACAAAATGAGTAAACAAGACACTGAACACTCTAAAACCCACAACCTCTAGAAAATTAACAAGAATTTGATCTTATGGTGACCCATCAATGAGTTATATGATCAAGTGGAACACACCCATCTCTCCTTTTCTCCAAGTCCTCTTGGAAAATGCATGTAATGGCACAAACAGTCAACCAACCTCATCAAGAAGAACTGAGAATTTCTAAAAACTCTTTGAGTTCCTCCTAACAAAGCCCATATTCCTGTGAAATACAAATAGTTACAGAGAGATGCCCAGAACCAAAACTTCTTTCCATTTCAAGAGAACTGGAGTAAAAGGTCACTTTGAAATGTAGGAGCAAGATAAGAAAAACAAATAGCAGCCCAGAAGTTCTATATCCCTCTTCATTGTGAATGTGATTTGCTAGTCCTGAGAGCTGGTGAGGGCTGAATTACAATAATGGAAAGGACCTGTTGACTCAAACCACCAACCCACCAGCACTCTGGCCCCAGATGGACCTTTAGCACAGAAGCACTGGCTTTCCCCTTGGAAATGTGTTCAGAGTAACCCCCGCAAAAGGATTAAAATTAAAGCTTCTGGACTATTGCAAGGGTGTCTCCTTTTGTCACACCCCATCTCTTTACCTTAATAAATTCTCCTTTCCACATTAGTCCTGTTTCCCTTGCTTTGCTCTAGGAATTAAAGTGGGGCTTGTGGGGAGCAGGAAGCCACAGCTCATTTTTCAAGGTCTCTGCCCTGGAAGAAGACACTTCCCACCCACTTTTCTCGAAGAGAGACAGACCTACCTCCTTTCATCTACATCTCAATCCCTATTCATTGTATCTATGATGAATAAACTGTACTTTTAGTAACATTCCCTAAGAACTATCCCCTTAAACCCATTGCTTTAACAACACATTTATTGAGCACTTATTATGCCAAATCAATATATTAAAATGTTTCCCTCCATTTGGGTGTGTAAAACATACACACAAAATATGCAAGACTCACTGTCTGAATATTATTCACCTCTGGTCATAGGAACTCAAAACAGCCCCAAGACCAATGGACAATTCCATTCTTCCAGCTGAAATGCAAAATCTTTTTGTTTTAGAAACAAAACAGCGCAATCAAGTCAAGCATTATCTCCCAAGACATGTTCCTTTTTTTACCAAAGCTCGGCCTTCTTACATTTCTTGGGTTTGTTTTTTCCCGGCTTTTTTCTTCTTGAAAATCATACTCATAGTAATTCACTTGCGATGTTCTGAGAATCTTAATCTGACACCAGTGTTACTAGCAAATTGCTTCTTTTTAGCATGAGAGAGGGCATCTTGCACTTGCCGCAATGGATAAAACAGCCATTTTCATGCCTATCAACAATGACAACCTGAAACTCACATTTCTTTTAACATAACAATCATGTTTCTTTCTTAGAATAACAATTGAAAACATGAAAGCTTATTTTGGAGGTGGAGGAGAGAGGATCCCAACAAACCACCAATGGAAAGCACCCCACTTAGTTGGTTATTTGTGGGGAGATGAAGTAAGGGGAAGACAGAAGAGAAATCATCACCTATTCATTATGCCTCTATCAAATTATAAACAATGTCAATAGCCTTATCTGAGAATCCCTGAATTCTGCTTATCTCAGATGCTGGGCAGTGACAGATTGCTAGGACTGCTAAACTAAATGTCAGAAGAATATGCCATCACTAGCCATTTTAACTCTTTTCCTTGTTTCTTTTCTTTTCTTTTCTTTTCTTTTCTTTTCTTTTCTTTTTCTTAATAAGAATACTTCTAAATGAGCAACTTCTTTAGGATCACTTAATGTTCTCATTTACAGGGCTTGGCTGTTGTAATGTTTCTGTCGTCAATTGAAGATTGAGACTAAGGCCAGCCCTGGAAGGCTGGACTCGCCTTGTTTTGCTCTCATTTGCTATGGGACTTTACACAAGTAAATGAGCAGCCTAATCTCGCTCTCATTTAGAGCAAACTTCCAGAGCTGAACAAAGGACTAGCCTGCTGTTAGTCAAGGGTTCCAGAATCTTAGAAGCACATGGTCCATCAGTCCCTTCTATTCAAACCTATATGTGATGCTGGAGTTGTTAGGTGTACTTCCAGAGACTGAAGCCTCTGGCCTACCTATGTGCCAGCTGTGCCTGGAATCTCGGTGGAGCTGCAACTCCTACCCTACAGCTCAATGGACTCATCCAAGTAACCTGGTGAGGAGACTACGATGGGCAACAGCCATCCCAGGGAATGGAGAGGGCCTGCAGCTGCAGGCAAGATAATCCCATCCACCGTATCCATGGGATATAAGCCTTCTCTCACTTGGAGGTGGAGCGGACATCACCATCCCAGTCCCCTCAGGATTGGGGGAGGAGCTGTGGACTAGAGTGGACTTGGTAGTGTTCTGTTGTAGACATATTGTGATTCAAGCAATGGAAGAAATTGTAACAGTGAGTTGGAGCCGGTGGCCACTGGACGTTTTGGGGGCAGTTGAAATACAGGGGCTTTTTTGGGACTTGGGGGTTGTCCTGAGTGACGTGGCGGCGATGGACATAGGCCATTTTCCATCAGCATATACCATGCAGAACTGTGTGGGAGAGAGTGCGGTCTGTGATGTGAACAGTGGTCTATGCTCGGTGGCAAGGCCCCAGGATGTGTATATCCATTGCAGGTGTTGTGCCACACGGATGAGGGATGGTGGTGTGGGATGTTGTTGGAGGTGTGGGAGGTGGGGAACATGGGAATCCCTGTAATTTCTGAGTAATAATTAGGTAATCTAAGCACCTTTAAAAATATATATATATATAACAAATAACATTTATGTAAACAAATGCACATATATGCATATGTATTTATATATCATTTTACAAATATTGGTATGTATTGTGAAAAATTTAATTTTTACCCACAATAAAAATAAATAAATAAAGATACTAACAGCTGTGCTAATACAAAAGACAAATTTTTTGCATAAATCTGCCCAATATAAAAGTCTGTGTAACATCCATGCAAAGGGACTTATTGCTAGTCTGGACTATATTTTTAGCAAGACAGTGGGAATTGCAGACAGGAACGTGCATACCACGTAACAGGGAAATGCAGCATATCTGTTATGTCATCCCAGGCTTTTTCCAAGCAGTTGATATTGTCTAACATGAAAGAGATGTACCTTCAACCCTTTCTGCTCGTCATTTTTGATGTTTTGATTCTGGCTACCAAATCTGCAATTAGGCCACCAAAGAAGTAATTGTTATAGCTGTGGTATCTCTTTATTTTGGCCTGCCCGTTCTCAGCATGGTTAACTCTAGGTTTCCAGATAGAAAATTGCTGGGCTTTTCCCAGAGCTAAACAATGGCCTACGGTGCAATCACTGGCCCCCTCCTTCCCACATAAACGTTTATTGCTGACCTAGTAGCTCACTCCTGGATGGCCTGTTTCTTATTCTGAAAACTATTCAGAAGCTTCACATTTCTGAGAGAAATTCCCCCTCTTGTGGTAGCTGCTGAGTACTGCAATACCAAATTCCAGCTTGAGAGCTCTAAAATACTCCACAACTTCCTACATCCAAATCTTGTGGGGATTCTTGGATCTCCTGTCTTTCCAGAGTGTTGAAAGTTTTGAGCTTCCCCCTGTAAGAGGTGAATCATCCCTGACTGCATCAGGCTTTCAGATATAGATTGAACCATATGAAATTGCCGATAGTAAATCACTTTTAACATACAAAATGGTGATTTCATATGGTTCAATGTAATATGTAAAGATAAGGCAGGGAAACTTCTGCCTTTCCCTATGGTTTTAGCTGAGTCCCATGAATACCAACCAAGAATGGAAATCCTTTTTATCCTAGTAAGGACAGGGAGGGTTTTTAAACAAAGTAAATAAACATTTTTCAAGTCCGAAAACTTAGATGCTTTGACAAGCTTCAGATATAGGCTTTCCATGTTTCTTGGTCAATTGGTGGTTGACTATAAAGTGCAGGCTTAGAAAGACGAACTGCCATAGATCTGTCACTTATTTGTTAAAGATCATTAGGCAAGTTAATGACAAGTAAATGACAAAACAACCTCTCTCCCAGCACAAAGAGCTACAAAGCAAATAGAGTAAAACTGCTATAAGTCTTCACATTATTTTTGTGGGTGCCCTATTTATTCATTTTAATATGAGAAATTAAACTGTGATGAATTTTATTAGGCAATCTTTTTCAACAATGTTAATTCATCAGGCTAGCAAACTTTACAAATAAAATTTTATATTTAATTATTCAATATTTAAAAATCATTGATGTTAACTGGGCACAAACAACTCAAATTGGAGATATTTTATAATAAATAAAGAGCTCCTAGAAATCAGTAATAGAAAAAAGATCAACTCAATATGGCAAACAATACGATTAGACAATTCACACATCAAAAAAATCGTTTTAAACAAATGAAAAGAAACTCAACCTCACTCAAAATATGAGCAATGAAAATTAACATACAGAGAGATTTTTACCTCTCAGATTGGTAAAAATGAAAAACTTTGATAACACACTCTTTTGAAGAGGTCATACAGAAACAGGCACTCTCATACATCACTGGTGTAAGCATAAATTGACACACCTCCTAGAAAGGGTAATTTAACAATAACTATCAAAATCACAAATATATATACTCTAAGCCCCAGCAAATTTCACTTCTGGGAATACAGCCTACAGATATGCTTGCACACATGCAATGTATGTTAAGTGTTATTAACTGCAGCATTGTTTGTAATAGCACAAAACTGCAAGCAATCTATAAGTTGATCAATAAGAATATGGTTAAATAAAGGTACATTCATACAATGAAATATTATGCAGCTTTAAAAAAAAGGAAGACGCTCTCCATATACCAATATGGAGCAATTTCCAGGTTTTAAAAAATTCTCTCTTCTATCCTCAAAAATTTAATAAATTGTGTGATGATGTTTAGGAAGAGTGTAAGTAAAACTGTTTAAGAACCTCACAACACTTATTAATGATAAACATCTTATCTGGCCCCAAAAAAGGGTGTTGCTTCTCTGCACACTAACAGTAATAAAATTTGAAACCCAGTAGAGCACCTGAACCCAACCTGAACTCTCTACCAAATGCCGGACTTTACTTCAGGACTCGGGCCACTTTTAGCATCAGCAGATGTCCAACTGTCGACAAAGGAGTCAGTGTTGTTTGTTTCCATGTGAAATGAGTTACTAATCTTGCAATGATTTAAAAGATAAACAGTTCTCAGTCCTTTTGAACCCTTCTCTTCCTGCTACAAGTTTTAAGAAGGGGTCAGTGGACAGGCAAGACACTTAGCAGACACTGGGGGAGGAAGCCTTAATAAAGTGCCATGCAGCAGCCGCAGGGTAAGTGCTCGCTACTCCCAGGACTAAAGAGGTAGCAGAAGGATCTGGGTGTTCATGGCAGGTGCAGCAGCACATTGCAAGAATAATGTGCAGACGATGTGCATGTCCAGGCTCTGGAGAACTCACCCTGGGGGCTGCACAGTCAGCCAGTGAGACTTCCAGCCAGAAGCAAGACCCTGCTCTCAGAGGCCATCCCTTACCCTGCGGTGGCCCTCAGGGGCTGGAACCTCTGGCTTCCAGGGTAGTTGAACTTTTGCTTCCAGCTGACCACAAGAGGCTGGGATAGTGAGGGGCACGGGAAATAACAGAGCCTCCAGAGAAGAGTTTGTACTCATTGCCAAGAAGCAATATTCGCATTAATTCATAATTATGAGCACCTACTACATGGCAGATGTTGTTCTAGGAGCACCCAAGAAGACAGCTAAGAAGGCCCTAAAATCACAACTCACTCCTTGTTGATGTCCAAGAAGTTGAAGTTCAGTTATTTAGAGCTTGAAATGTGATGAGGGTGTAAACAAGCCCATGTATAAACCCAGAAAAAATACACGTCCTTCTAGTACTAGTCAATTTATGAGACATGAATTTTTTTAAAAAAGGCTATTCCAGGGATAGTCAGGCTGCCTTCTAATATGTATCAAACTCGAGTTCTATTAAAGGCATACAAGTTGTCTGTGTAACCGCCAGAACAGTTTTTGAGATCTTCTACTCTATAACTATACTAATAGTAGGTCTTTGCCATGCTCCTGCTTCAGCTGGGGAAACTCTGTGATAAAAGAAACACATACGTCAAATGCAATAGCAGAAAGCAAAGAGAAACCAGAAAGAGAGAATGACTATGTGAAGCATTTGTTTTTTAGCCCCTATGATGTTTTAAGCATATACCTAATCCTTTTTATACATGCTGAATAACCAGGCTAATTAAAAAGCCCATACAGCTCTTGTTAAAATCTGTTCAAAATTTTTGGAGCACCTGTTATAACAGAATGCCCACAGACTTGATAGTTTAGAGCCAAGACACCTGCTACCTTATGTCTCACAGTATGTTCAGTTTTATACTGTTAGCAAAAAAAATAAACACTTTTTGACATTTAGCAATCTTATACAAGTGATATGAAATAATCAGGAGGGAGTGATAGTTTAACCCTTCCTGTGCTGTTCTGGGAAACCACATTCTTTCTTTTCTGGATAAAAATGGATTTCTAATATTTTCCCATGAAGTTACTTATGGCTTCTTTAATCATCTCTAATCATGCAGGGCTTTCTAAAAATTTTAGGTATCTTCTTGGAAGTATGAAGCAGGGAAATTTCTTGTTAAAAGAAGCTCCCAGTGAGCTTTCTTAGATACATTTAATTTACAAATTAGCCTCTCAGCAAGTAAAGAAGCCCATCACTGTTTTGACTTTGTCAACTGTTTATGAAATTCTGAGACAGATTTGATTTTATTAATCCTGGAGGGATTTTTATCAGAGCATTATTTGAGAATGCATTTACCTTTGAAATGCTTTAGTAATTTTCACAGTTAAGGAATTTTCATAGTCCAGACATATAGGAACATTTGTATCTCTTTTAAATTCAAATTTATGGTTAATAAACAAATCTTTTAAGGATGATGTTACAATGGTTTTTCTAAATGGCTGCCATTTTATCTACAGTATTTAAGTTCCTTGAGATCTGGGACTGACTGTGGCTTATTCATATGTGTTAGCCCAGAATTGGACAAATTGAGTGAAAAAATAATTCACCCTGGTAAAAACTTCTTAAAATTTTTATTCTGTCACATAGTTTAAAATTCAATTCATGCTAATCACATTTATATTAAGACAACTGCCTTTGATCTAGAAATTTTACTTTTAGAATTATGCCCTACAGGTAAACTCACATATATATATAAAGACTTAAGAATAAGGATATTCATTTCCAGACCTGTTTATATAACAAAATATTTGAAACCACATGAATGTCCACTGATAGGGAGCTGGCTAAATAAATTATGATACCTCAGTATAATAGAATCACATGTACTTGTTAAGTGAATAAAGTAGCTCTGTATATACTAATATGAAACAATCTCCAAGATAAACTGTTAAGTGAAAAATACAAGTTGTAAGAACAAACATATAAAAAACACACACATTTGAAAATTCATAGCAATATAGAATATCTTTGGAATGAAACACAGTAAACTGAGTAACAGTGGATATCTCAGAAGGGGGAAATCAATAACTGGGAGACTGAGATGGGAGAAACACTTACTTTTTTTTTCATAATAATTTTTTTTTTAAGATACTTAGATTACATAAATGTTACACAAAAATTAAAGAATTCCCATATGCCCCACTCCCCACACCTCCCACACCCTCCCACATAAACATCCTTCATTAGTGTGGCATATTCATTGCAATTGATAAACACGTCCTGGGGCTTTGCCACTGAGCACGGACCATTGTTCACATTGTAGTCTACACTCTTTCCCACACAGTTCTGCATGTTATGTGACGATATAAAATGGCTTATATCTGTCATTGCAATGTCATTCAGGACGATTCCCAAGTCCCGGAAAAGCCCCTGTGTTACTTTTCACTAAAAGTCCTTTTGTAACTTTAGATATTTGTATTGCATCCACATATTGCCTATTCCAATTATTTTTAAGATGCTAATTTAAATACTCCATTAAATTTGTGTGTGGGAGGGGGAAGAAAATGTAATACATTATGGGCATACTTTTCTATAATATCCTAAAGTACTTCTAAATTCCCAGACTGTTACTTGGTTAACTCCAAATGAGTATTTAACAATATAAATCATAATTTAATGTCTAATTATCATGACGAAAACAGCTTTTGAATGTTGAATGTGTATAGCTGTATTCAAATACAAGCTGTTTTGACTTTTAACCAACATACCAGAACTAGGAGTGATTTTGTTGCATAATTAGAAAACAACCTAAAATATATTTTCTAAGATGTTTTTAAAGACAATGGGAAGTATTTTAAAACATTCATGAGAAAAGATGTTTTAATTCCTGGACATCTATCAGAATAGAAAAGCAGGATTCTATTTTTATTGGGCAGCAGAGAATCTATATTCAGCATGCACCTTGTCGTTTTGCAATGGAAGCATCCAAAACCTGGGGACTCCTGAGGTCTGTTTCCTAAAATGGGCAAGAATGGATTCTGTGGCTGCTTCAGGGCTTGCAACTGCTGAGCAACTGCTATAAATCCCCAAATGGGAGGTCAAGACCCACCCTGAGAATATATTGAAGCAAATGATTTATCTTCCAAATTGTCTTTCTCCCCTTCGTGGGAGGAAGTTCTAGCCTTTCAGAAACAGCATTACCATCTTCAAGAGCCCTGCAGCAACCCCTTCTCCAAAGCCATCAAATGAGCACACTAAAACTAGAGTATACTTAGTGTTTAATCGCATTTTTTAAAAAGAATGGCTGGAATTAGCATAAGGAGTAAATTCTGATGAAAGAATCACAAGCCATGGTAGGATAGATTGGAGAAGGTGTATGTGGGAAGACAGCCTGTGACCAACAATGATATCAAGTCAGCCACCTAGCCTTCTCAGTCAATGCTGGATTGATTTTAAAGATCCACATAACCACTTTATGCAAGTAGCAATAGGATGCTAGTTGTTGGTGATGCTTACCAAATATTTCTGATTCTCCATCTATAGGCCATGGTAGGATTATATTTTCTGGCTGCCTTGTGGGGTGAAGCCATACAAATAGGTGTGGCCTGGTTGTGAGAAGTGATGGTGACATTTCAGGGCCAGAGCATTTACTTGCTCTGGGTCAAGGTGAGATCCTCCAGAGCGCTCTTTGCCTCTGCCCCAGAGACAGCAACCTTCCAAATAGCAGATGCTGTCTGTCAACTGGGTCCTGCGGTGAGGACACGAGGAGCAAAGCCCTTAGACAGCCCACGAACAGGAAATAAACCTGTGTAAGTAGGAAACCAACCTTCATTGTTTTAAACTACTAACATTTTGGGATCTCTTTCCCTACTTCCTCTCTCCTATAGTATGATGAGGAAGTCTCCTAAAAATATTTTTAAAAACCCAAAAATGATACATAACAATTTAGCACAGTAAGATATTTTATTAAAGTGCTATATAGAAGCACTTTATATTTCTATTCTACAGTTCAGCATGCATGCACCTTGTCGCAGAAGGTGGTCTATTCATGGAAAGAATTGTTTAATTCCATGCCACTCTGGATTCCTCAGTTTGCCAAATTGACCCTATGGAAGAGAAGAGTTCACACAGCCATAGAGTAAATTATTATAGGCAGAGAAAGTCCTGGGAAAGATAGAACTCAATCCTAAGGATAATGTCATTGCACATTTGTATAGCACTTTACTATTTGAAGAGTACTTTCTCCAGTATGATCTTTCTGAGGCTCTCTCTTTATCTTGCATGTATTTGCTCTTTGTGTGTATGTGTCCACACAACTGCCCTGCAAATTTTACTCCAAGAAATCATAGGCAATAAGTAACAGAGTTACAATTTAAAATCACATGTTCTGACTTGGTGCGGGGAATTTTCCCAGTGTTCCATTCTGCTCCATGGAAATAGAGAAGAAAGAAGCAAAGACCCAGAGAAGGATCAGCCAGTGGTCAGGGAAATCTTCCTGGAAGAAGTGTGACTTTTGCACATCCCTGCCACTGCACTTCTGTGTGTCCATCTTCCTACTACTCAGTGATTATCTTTGTATCCTCAGACCGAGCATAGACCGTACTCAATAAGGAAATGCTTAATAAATGTTTGTTGAATGAATAAACAAATGTATTGAATGAGTGAAAGTTATTTTTAGATAGACATCAAACTTTTGTTTTTGAGAGAAATACACATTTAATTCCTGAACTCCCAATCCAGGCCTGACACCAGACCTACCCCTCAAATTTGTAGGACCCAAGACAACTGCACAAATGGGGCCCTACGTACTTTATTTTTAAATTGGAAAGCAAACTAACAGATAAAATATATTCTCTTCTCTTGCTTTGACAAATACATCTTCCTAATGATAAAACTAAGAAAAAATATGTATAAAGCTATTATTTATTTTGCTTGACCTGTAGGACATTTATGATCTTCTATAAAAAGAAGACTGGAGGCAGGATGGTTCCAGAGGTGGCTCAGCAACTCAATGGTATCATCAGCGATGTTGTCAAGGACCCAGGAATTCTCTGATTTCCACTGCAGTACTCACTGCGGTGGGAGTGTCTCCCTACAGGATTAGAAGAGACTGCAGCAATCCTATAGCACATATAGACATGATGATATCCAGCAAAGAAGGGGTGTTTTCCTCCACCCATGAATCTCCTTTTATTAAAGCTATGAATTTTTATGACTGAAATTTGGCAAAATACCAAAGATGACTGAATTTAATTATTGTCATGCATGTCTGTTGATAGGTCAGTGATGTTTGGATGAAAAATAAAATAAAAACATACATAATTCATATATTAGTATATATTTATTCCAAAATTTTTCTTTCATTTCAGTAGAGTCACTAATTATGTTGTTATAATCAATATTTTCCCATAATTTGTGTTTTATTGACAGGAATGCCAAATTAGGCAAGCTTTCCTGAGTCAGAGTTTTCAAGATTTTTATTAATTACACTTTGAAGAAATTTTGCTCTGAGGCAATATGAATTGTAATTTTCAAATTACTAATACAATATTAATTTAGAGATGAATGTAATACATGAATCTTATTCAAACATTACAATAGGACCATATGTGATAAGTTATTATTCATGCAGAAAATATTACAAAATATTTTTTATTTCATCATAGGAGTAGCTATTATTTATATTACAATTTTAATCATATCTTAAAGCAATACCTATATCCATACAGGGAAAGCGGGTGTGGTTCAGGTGACTGGGCTCCCACCTACCACATGGGAGGTCACTGGTTCAGATCCCAGTGCCTCCTAAAGAAGACAGTGAGCTGGCGCAATGGGCAGGTACAGCAAGCTGACACAACAAGAGACACAAGATAAAACATAATGAGAGACACAACAAAGCAGGGAGCAGAGGTTCTTGGTGCCTCCTAAAGAAGACAGCAAGCTGACATGACAGGCAGGCACGAGGCGCTAATGCAACAAGATGACGCAATGAGAGGCAGGGAGGAAAAAACATAATGAGAGACACAACAAAGCAGGAAGCGGAGGTGACTCAAGCAATTAGGTACCTCCCTCCCACATCAGAGGTCCCAGGTTCAGCTCCTGGTGCCTCCTAAAGAAACAAGGAAGGGAAGCAGATGTAGCTCAAGTGATTGGGTTCCCGTCTACCATATGGGAGGTCCTGGGTTCGTTTCCTGGGGCCTCCTGGTGGAGGTGAACTGGCCCACATGGCAAGCTGGCCCATGTGGTGTGCTAGCCTGTGTGGAGAGCTAGTGTAACAAAAAGAGACAAAGAGGAGAGACAATGAGAGACACAACAAACCAGGGAGCTGAGGCGGCTCAAGCGATTGAGTGCCTCTTTCCCACATTGGAGGTTCCAGGATTGGTTCTTGGTGCCTCCTAAAGAGAAGACGAGAAGAGAAGACAAGCAGACACAAAGAGCACATAGTGAATGGACACAGAGAGCAGACAGTGAGTGCAAAACAACGGGGCGGGGGGGAATAAATAAATTAAATAAATCTTTTTTAAGAAAAAGAAAAACAAAGAAGACAAACAGACATAGCAAGTGAAAAACGACAAGGGGGTGGGGAGAAATAAATAAATAAAATAAATCTATATCCATACAGTTATACAGAGACTCAATCTCATGTTTCATGTATTTTAAGTTTAGACATATACAGATACTAATTTAAGAATAATATTAATTACTTTTTTGCACAATATTCTGCAGCTTTGTGTAGCTTTCAAATATTGATCTGGAATCATGGAACAAGAAGAGAATTAAGAGAATAGATACTCAGTATTACTGGGATATTCATCAGGTAAAAATCTATTGTGTTCATGTGAATTAAGAGGACAAATTTGACAAGATAATACATTTATATTTTCCCTTACCTAAGTGTCTCTACTGCTTAAATTATTCCCTGAACTCTAAGTAGCGTGTGTCTCCAATATCAATAGTGATTCAATCTCAGACCTGCACACCATTTGAA
The DNA here is from genome assembly GCA_029593785.1 of Cabassous unicinctus. Lineage (NCBI taxonomy): Eukaryota > Metazoa > Chordata > Mammalia > Cingulata > Chlamyphoridae > Cabassous > Cabassous unicinctus. The sequence goes on from JAQZBX010003092.1 coordinate 54,481, forward strand.
CAGTTGGCTTCTATATTGAGAACAAGCAGGAAATGTGGAGAAGTATTTCCCTGGGGCGTCAGTGGCATTAGTCATGAGAGTGAATGATTAGGGTTTCCCAGTGACAGAGGCACCCCCTGTGTTCTGTAATGAAAGTATTTTGCATGTGATATGAGGAACTCCCAAAAATGTGGGGCCAAGGGTAGAGTCCCTCATGCCTAGGCTAAGAGTTATACAGTTGAAGACAGCAATGCTAAGGGACATTCCAAAAGTGATTAAGTCGCTTCTGCAAATTCTTCAGGAGAGATTTTGCCAGCCTGCTTTGCACTTTATATGTGCATCATCAATTACCCATGCTTGAGAAAATGCAAGGGAAACAAAATAGTAATAGAATTACTTAGCACATATCATGTTCTCCAGTATCGATATACATATTTTATATGCTTCTTTAATCCTGACAACCACCAATGACATAGATACTTTTATTATTCCCTTTGTTATAGATTAGAAAATTTAGACACATAAAGGTTAAGTAGCTTGCCTAAGCTCGCAGAGCTGGTAAATGATGTACTTAAAATAAGGAAGTCTTTCTCCAGAGAACTCATAGGACATAAATTAGTCATGATCCATTTAGTCCGTGACTTCCCCCTTCTTCAGTTCTAAATTTTGGATTGATTTTTGGTCACTTTAAGTAGTTTTACAAAAAGGTCCATGTAGAGGACCAGTAGAACATAGTGTTAAACTGCTTGAGTTCAAATTTTGGCTCTACAGCTTACCAACGCTGTGACCTTGGCAAACCACAGCCTGCAAAGCAGAGATAGCCATAGTACCAACGTTATGGGTTTGGTGTGAGGATAAATGAGCTAATACACATAAAATACCCATATTAGTAAGTGTCATGTAAATGTTTGCTTTTGTTATTATTATGTGTACTTTATTTTCTGAGCTCTCCAATATGGATAAAAATAGTACCTTCCTCAGAGGTTTGCTGTGAGAATTAGATGAGTTAAAATATGGAAAGCACTTAGAACAATGCCTGACACAGAGAAAATGCTATGTTTGCTAATTACATTAGCAGCAACAGCAGCATATTATTATTATCATCATGTTTTTTTTTATTATTGTGTGTGTAATCTATTTTCTGAGTCTCCTAACATTAGCTGAACACTCTAGGTTTGGGGTCTCTAGGTTCTTGGCTTCATCACAAGAAAGAATTCAGAAATGTACCTGTTTTATGAGGCTAATAAAAGGGTTTATTGAGAAACAAGAAAAAGCAAGAATACACACCTGAGACATGGGTGCAGGCACGCTCCTCCCCCTTCTCCATATTAAGGAGGGACCCCAGCTATTTGCTGTCTTCACTGGTTGCCTTTCTGTCTTTACCTGTTAGCTTTCAGGGAACCAATGGGGAAGTCTTTCTGTTTGGAGTTATCAGGGGCTTCTTTTGAGCCCAGGAGTTTCAAATGGGACCTCGTGACCAGGGTCTTGGCAGGCTTTTTGGTTGTAATGGCTATGGCTTTGTTTGCAAGTAGCTACCTTCCCTCAGAGGGTTTCCAGATAGGGTCTCATGGCTATGTTCTGACCAGGGGGTTCCAGCTGTTGTGGCCTTATTCTGACCAGCCATCTTCCCTGTTTCCTGTACTAACCTGCTTCAACACCCCCCTCAGAGAGTTTACACCTTATTCTTAAGGGGGAGCTAAAAGGCAAAGGTCATTCTTCTGTAGCAGCTTCCTACTGGTCAGGGGCAGTGGTACCTGCCTGACAGGGTGTGAAACTTTCTGGTTATTCTATTGAGGTTGAGGGAAGGCTGGTCCGGCACTGTGCTTGGAACTGGATGACTAATACCTTGTTCTGGAAAGTGTTGATTCTGAAAGAAATAAACTTAGAATTTTGAAGATACATGGTCCTACTAAAAGGACAAAGAAGATAGTGGTAAGAATTCCTATAAAGGGGGCCAGCCATGACATACTAGACCATGGGAGCAAGAAAGTCCAGGTGCCTCCAGAGCTTACATCCTCCCAAAGTTGATGGGCTTGATCTTGCAGGTTTTGAATGCTGTCTAGGACTGTTCCAAAGTGATTTAAATAGAAACAGCATTCCTCCTTGAGGAACAGGCAGGTTACTCTCTGTGCTGCTGTTAGCATGCTTAGGGCTCTGAAATTTTGCAGCACCACAGTGGCAAGGGATTCTATTTGCTATCTAAGGGCTTCTACGGCACAGCTAGTTACTTCTATGCTGTTGGTTAACTCTAGGGAGAAATTGTGGCAGACCTGCTGGGTTTGGTATAAACTGCCAACCCCAGGTCCCATGGTGGTGGTTATGTCCAGGACAACTAGGAGAGGAATAAGGAGAGGCACTGCCCTGGACATAAACTTACAAAGACAATATAGGCAACAACAAGACAAGGATGTGACAAGCAAAATAAAGACAGTACTTAAGAGAGCCATTTTTTTTAATCTTATAGGTACGTTCATTAACTACTTAGAAAATGAATTGTTTGCTAAGACTTTTAGCATGTTCAATATCCCTCTACATATGACCTAAAATAGAAAAGATATTATCATATTCATCAGGTATATAGATACAGCACTTAATACTAATCAATGCACAAGTTCCTCTTTTGACCTACAGTTAATATATCTAAGCTCCAGGTTTGCAATAACATATGTTGTCTCCATGGAGCAGGCTGTAATGCCAATTGTGTTTGTTTAAGTTCTACTCCCATTATTCTGGTAATTATTGCGCCACTTGGTATGTCCTTCACATAGCCAGCATGCTGCAGCACCACTGATCCTTGAGAGAGGCTCCAGTATTTCACCAGCCTGGAGCATAGTGTTCTTTGGCACTAAGAAACAGAGCCAGTCTGGAGGCAATGACTATTGAAAATCTAGTGATATCGAGCCATCACCAGCTGCTGCAGGAGTCTGAAACAGTAACATACTTTCCATTTACTTCAGGAGCATGACCAGAAATTTGGTAGATACTTTTATTGTTTTAGGGTTCTTGGCATCTGATCTAGCCAATAACTCAAATGGAGAGGTACCATGTAGGGTACTGGGGGCCTGGTTCAAATGCCCAAAAGAGTTTGATAATACTGATACCTCTTTTAATTTTTATACACTTTCTAAATACTTCCAATGCAGTTTATAACATATCAAATGAACTTAATTATTTTTAGTACTTTACTTGTTACTTCTACACCTTTACCATGATTACATTAACAGGTATTTTACTTTAGCAGTATAGGAAAAAACAAAACTATTTTCTCCATTATTTTATGAAAACTAAGATTCCCAGTGGAATCAAGATTATTTTCTCCCTACCACCATCTTAATATGCAGATTGAGGTGACCTCTGACAGGTTTCCTTGTTATGAAGTTACTTTTTGATATCAATATCAATTTTGTTTTTTATTTAATAACAGCTTCTTGGAATTAGCCATTTAAATATTTCATAGAAAATGCTTTTGCAAATGTTCTGTAACTAACCATAAACACACAGACTAGTTACTTTTACCTTTAAATGAGCTTATTAAATTACAGTTAACAACCAATAAAATTTACTTTTATCCAAGTAAGTCTTGACTTACATCCCTCATTCTGTTCTGTGTAAACCAGTCATTTCACTTTAGAAGAGATTTATATTTTCTTCCTTAACTTAATTTCATTACACACTAACTTACAATTTTCATCTTCTTAAAGATTTAATACATGTAATGCTAATTTATTTTATTAGTATCCTATAAACCTAGAGAGATTACACCCAAGCTAAATAAAATTAGAGTAATTATAGTTTATGCAAGAAATGTTCTTTCTTTCTTTCCTCCACAGGAATTCAAAACCTCTTTCAAAAAATAATATTCTAAAATTGTGAATAACCTTAAAAGCATATTGACTGCCAGGTTCTGGAATATATTATGATTGTTTAATTTGTTTTCATTATAATTTCAAAAAATCTTTCCATAGCTTTCAAGGACTTTTTCCTTACATACTGAAATTTGGTAATTGGATTATTAATTACCCCATTTTAAGACTGTTAAAAGTTCAGTTTAGAATTACCATCACAATAGCTCAAGTCTAAGGGTGAAGCTAGTAACCTAGTCTCAAAATAACCATAAGCAAAGGTAAGTTCAGTTCAGGATTACCATTACTATAGCAAGCATACACAAGGGTGAGGCTAGAATTGAAGCAACCATAAACAAAGGTAAGTTTAATTTAGAATTACCATCACAATAGTAGGTCTAGGCTAAATCCAGCCATTTTCAGCAATTTCAGATATTATCTTTTTGCTCTTATATAATATAAAGGCATCTATATAATGATTTTGTCTTAACAACTATATAATGATATATGTCTTTGTTAGAGTTTCTAGTAAATTTCCACTTCAAAACAAATTGGGCACTTTTGTTTACTAAGCAAGCAACTAAAACTATTTTATTAGTAACATTAATGATGCTGTTTTTTCACTTTTCCAGACGTTGAACTAATTCCACTTGTGATTTCTTTTATACATCAAATTCAATTGCAAGACAGTATTGAAATCTAAAGACTCATTTTTAGGTTACTTTTCACCATTATCCAATTTGTAACAGGTGAACCCCAAATCTGATTTTGTAAGCTCTTAAGAATGAGCAAACTGACAAAATTAAAGTAAGCACAGATTAGAACAGAAGAAAGAATTTTACACACTTAGTTAGTATAGGGAAAGAACTGACTTTAGAATTATCTTCACATAAAGCACCCAATGTCTGCCCAAGGCAGAAACCTCAATCTGAACCTCTAGCTTCGCTCCTCTGAGAAATTCCCAGGCAGCTGCTAGGCATGGAGCTGAGGGATCCAGGAAAGCCCTGCAGCTGATGAAACACAAATGGGGTCTGCTCTGGGGCTGCATCCCCATTAGCTACCTCTCGCAAGGGGTAAAGTCCTGTGGGCTTTTTTGCTGGAAGGATTGGAGTATTGCAGGGGGATTGGTAGGGAACTAGGAGGCCATTCTCCAGGTACTTTTTAATCATGGGCTGGAGGCCTTTAACAGCTTCCTCCTTGAGGGGATACTGCTTAATTGATGGCTTATGAGGCGGTTTCCTGTTCTATAGGGGAGAGTTTTAGTAAATGGCCTAGATCTTGATTCCCCATTCACTCCCCTTATAGACAAGACTGAATGAGGCGAGAGAGGTCTGGAGCGGTAGGTCAGTAAGTGGCTCCCATGTTAATTAAATTAACAATCTTATCTTCCACATCAAGGGTCACTCAAGGAACCTACAGGTTGATGGTCCATGGTGTTGTACAGGGAACCATGCCTGGCCCCTTCTATCCTCCCCTGGGGCAAGGTCCCGCTGGGTCCCGGCAGTGAGTCAGCTTGGGACCAGGGGCCCACTTTTCATACTTGAAGCAGGTTACCACTACATGGAGCCTGGATTTAGGTGGCCCCGAGGTGACAGGGTGCCCTTAACAGCAGCAGCTAAAAGGTAAGCCTATTACCAGGCCCTTTGCTTGCCCCTCCCTACCTGTTTCTCCTTGGCAGCATGGTCTCAATTGTTGACCTGACCGAATGGAAATTGCTCGCTGCCCAGAGCCTCAGAGGTCAGAAATCTTGCTTGCTGTTCCAGTGTTCTGGAGATCAGGAGCCCTGCTCGCTGGGTTTCCCCAGGGCCTTTGAGGTCTTGGGAGACATCTGGGTCCTGCTCCCAGACCAAAGCTACCAGACCAGACTTCTTCCCTAGGAAAGGGACTGGATAGGGACCTTTCTTTCAGCCTAATGTGGCTATGTTCTGACCAGGGGAGTCCCAGCTGTTATGGCTTTATTCTGGCCAGTCACCTTCCCTCGCTTTCTATACTAACCTGCCTCACTAACACTGAGAAAACCTTTTCATTTCTTTCACTCATGAATGAAAATGCAGCTTAATAAAAATTGTTGGGTTGGTGCTTTTTTGCTTCAAAACTTTGAGATTTAATGGGGCACGTCTCAACCAAGTTTTTTTTTTTGTTTTTTTTTTTGCCTACTCTTCCCAACGGGGCGTGAGACACATTCTTGGCAGCAGTAGAGGCCAACTACTGAAGTGTGTCAGACTCATCTGGAGAGCTGTGTTTAGCTAAAAAGGCTCTATGTTACCATGCTATCTGCCCCCCCACCCCAGAAAACATGACCTGACCACTCCAATTAAGAATCACAGCAATGGATGTTACTTCATTGTCTTTTAGTACTTCAGGAGACCAATTCGTCCCAACAGTTTGTGTTGCTCAGAGCCTTTTTATGGATTTTAATGAATTTTGTTCTTTATTCTTGAAATTCAAAATAATTTCATAATAGTGAAGCAGGCTAGTTTAGGGAATGAAAGGACAAATCTGGGACCTGGCAGAAAACCATGACTGAAACACGTGGCAGTGGGAACCCTCCCTGAGGGAAGGACCCAACAGGATGGCTGCTGGAATAACCTCATGAGAATTCCCCATTTGGAAAGAGATTTCATCCCGGATCAAGGGAAAGCCAGGTTATTCCCAAGGGACCTTATCATTGGGCCCCCCGGGGGGGGGTTGATGGTGGGGTAACCAATCAAAACAGCAAACAGCTGGGACTCCTCCCCTGAACATTAACAAGGGGCAGGGTAATTAATGGTTTAAAAAGCAAGCACAGAGACTAAATTGCCCTGTTTTTTTTTGCCTGGATCAGCATGCAGGTACACCTGGGAACTTGTAATCTGTAATGAGGACTTGTAATCAGTAAATCAGCCCTTTTGACCCTTACCCTTTTTGCCCTTTTTCCTCTCTTCCTGGACCAGCCCGCAAGTATACCTGGGCCCCATAATCTGTTATTTTCTTTCTCTTCTCTCATTTTCTTAATAAACTACTGGCCTAACTAAACTGGCATGTTCTTAAATTCTTTTTTGTAACATAGCCAAGAACCTAGAGAAAATCCGGCAACAATAGGTCTCTTTATTCTTTTTTCCTGGTTCGAAGAGTGCTTCATTGATTGGCATACTCCACATTTTGCAGATTGACTGCAGTATTCTTTCTCTCTGCATTCCCAGCCCCATTTGCTTAACTATTTATCCTTCAGATCTCAGCTCAGACAAGGTTTCCCAATTATGTCTCCTATAATTTCTTTTTCAAAAAGTGCTCTAGTTTCTTCCTTGAGAATAGCCATAATTCTTGGGTTAAGTCTCTGTTCTCTATCTTCCATATAATCTTCTTTCACAAAAAATGTTATTTCTTTGTCTTTTCCTCTGAATTTTTGGAAACTTCTCAAGTTGTCCTCCATACCACTGATTGTTTTTTTTTTTTCATTGTCAATTCTGCTCTTCACTCCTGCAATGCAGATTTGAATTCTATTATTACATTTAATTTTTCTTACCCTTTTAATCTGTCCTGCTCCATTTTTATCATTCTCTTCTTATTTATTCATTTAATAAATATTGAGTTATGAGTATGTGACAGACAGTGCTTGGCAATGAAAATTTACCAAGAGTAAGATGTAGCAGCTCTCCCCACAGAGGTAGTGAAGAACACAGACAATTAGCTATGCAATTACTTAGGGTCATATGATAATAAGATAAGGTGAGTACAAGGTACTGATGGGACAGGAGGGAAGGGCCACTCATTTATTTGAATGTGAAATAATGGGAGTATTCCCAGAGGAAGTGAAATCTAAGCTCGGACCAGAAGGATAAAGAGGAGTTAGATAGGCAAGTGGGGCAAAGGGTACAGAAAGAAGGAATGCTATGGGCAGAGGGAACAGCATCTGCAAAATTCTGGAAGAGAAAGGGGATATTAATACATGCAGGCAACGGCAAGCAACTCAGTAAGGCTGCAGAAGGGTGAGGATGGGAGTGTGATGAGAGACAGCACTGGAGCGATTTGCAGAGGCAAGATTACAAAGGGCATCGTAAACCTTGCTAGGGAGTTTGGACCTTACCCTGAGGACTGACAAGAGCAACCCTTGCTAGACAATGACTCATTGTGGTGTGCAAAAGGATTGGAGCAGGAAATGATCAGAAACAGCAATCGAAACAAAACATGATGATGACCTGAAATGAGGGGTGTGGCTGTAGGGATGCAGAAAAGCTGGCAAACTCAAATGACATTTAAAAGACAAGAGGTAGAATCAACAAGATTTATTGATTAATTGGATATGACAGAAGAAGGAAAAGGAAGAATTAAGGTTGACTCCCACAATATTGGTCTGAACAACTGGGTGGGGTCAATCACCAAGATAAAGAACACAGGAGGCTTTGGGAAAGACATTTGCTCAGTTTACTCAATATAGAGAACATTGACTAGTTGATTGTCTATGGAACATTCTATTAAAGATATCCAAGAGGCAACTGGCCAAAAAGATTGGACTGAGGGTAGAAATTAAAGAATCAGCATATGGAAGGTATTGAGGCACTGCTGGTGAATATGATCCTTGGGAAGAATGTATAGAATGAGAAGAGAAAGAGCTGAGGCAGAACCCTGAGAGCAAAAACATTTAAGTGATAAGTAGAGGAAAGGCAGCCTACAACAGGGACAGAGGTGGTGCCAAAACAAGGAAAAATCAGAATAACCTGTCATGGAAACAAAGGGAAGAAATATGAGAAAGAAAGTTGAGGTGAACAGTGCCAAATGCTGCTGAGTAGTTAAGTGAGGTCAAGTCTGACTAGCCAAGAATTTTTTTTTTAATTATATAGATTTTTTTTTTAAGATTTATTTTATTTATTCCCCCCACCCCCCATAGTTTGCACTCACTGTCTGCTCTCTGTGTCCGTTTGTTGCGTGCTCTCTGTGTCTGCTCGTCTTCTTTTCTGGAGGCACCAGGAACTGAACCCAGGACCTCCCATGTGGTAGGGAGGCACCCAATTACTTGAGCCACCTCCACTCCCTGCTTGTTGTGTCTCCTGTGTTTTTCTCATTGTTTCTCCTCATTGCATCATCTCATTGCATCACCTTGTTGTGGCATCTTGTTGTGTCAGCTTGCCACGTCAGCCCATCACGTCAGCTTGCTGTCTTGTTCGTCTTCTTTTGGAGGCACTGAGAACCAAACCCATGACCTCCCATGTGGTGGGCGGGCACCCAACTGCTTGAGCCACATCCACTTCCTTAGCCAAGAATTTTGCAACAAGGAGGCAAATAGTGATCTAGACCAGAAGAGTTTTGTTGAAGTTATATGAGTGAAAGTCTGACTGCAGTCGGTTGAGGAATGAATGAAAAGTGAGAAGGACAAGTGACGATAACTCTCAAGAAAATTAACTGTGACAAGGAGAAGCATGGCAGTAGTTGGAAGGAGGCTTGGGGTTAAGAGATTTTTTTTTTTTAAGTGAAAGAAAATTTTTTTTTAATTTTGAAAGAAGCTTTAGATTACATAAATGTTACATCAAAAATGTGCCCCTCTCCCTCCCACACTTTTCCCCACTAACATCTCTCATTAGTATGATACATTTGATACAATTGATGATCACATATTGAAGTGTTACTACGAACCATGGTCTAAAGTTTACATTATATTTTGCACTCAGTACCACACAGTTTTATAGGTTTTGAAAAATTATGACCTGTATCTGTCATTGCAATGTCATGCAGGACAATTTCAATGTCCCCAAAATGTCCCATGTTACCTCTGTTCTTCCCTCTCCCTCCTTCAGAATCTCTGGTGGCCACTGCCTTTATATCAATGTTACAAGTTCTTCCATTGTTATAATAATAAGATCTACTTTAGTCCATAGTTGCATTCCCCCCTTATGCTTGCTCATTCCTCAATCTTAAAGATTTTGGGATGGTGATGCCCACTGCTTCTGATTGAGAGGGGACTTAGATCCCATGGGGTAGATGGATGGAACTGTCTTGCTTGCAGTTGTGGATACTCTCTGTTTTTTGGATTGGACATTGTCCAACATCATCCTTTTGTTAGTTGTCTTGGGTGAATCCATTAGAGTGTTGCAATGCTTCTGAGATTCAGGGCCCAACTGGCATATGAACAGACTGAAGATTTAAGTCTCTGGGACATATATTTAATGAGTACAGTGCTAATTATAGGTTCAAATAAAAGGGGCAGAAGAGTCATGTGTAGGGAAATTATAAATAAGTCTAACTCTGTAACATTAAGAAGCATATATTTAAGTGGAAGAAGTTTGAGGCTATTTAAATGAGGAGCAGAAAGAACAAAGGGAGGGAGAAAGTTAAACATGAGAGAGAAGAAAGGACAATGAAAAGCATGAGGCCCCCAAGAACTGTAGGAATGGAATTTCAACCAGTTATTAAAGAATTAGCCTTCTAAAGGAAGAGGGACACATCTTCATTTGTAACATGATGTAACAGGGAAAGGAAAATGAGAATGTAGATAAGTTGACAGGTATGTTGACAGGAATTTGGGGATATTTCACTCTGGTAACTTTAGTTTTCCCTATGAAATAAACGGTGAAGTTACCTACTGGTAGTGAGGTCTGAGATTTGAAAAAGCAAATAGAGGAAGTTTGAAATAGTAATTGTGGAGAATGGGAGAATGGTGGTGTTATGATGAGGGCTTAAATGAAGGTAAAGGCTATGACTTTACTATGTTTTCAGCACATGTGGTGTGGCTGTCTGATTTTTTTCAGCAGTGTTCAGAAATACTGAGTGGATGCAGGGATGACACAAAGCTGGATTGGATTTTTCAAGGCTGCTGCAATGGAAGGTAAAAAGAAGTTTGAAAAGACTGATGAAAAAAAAGATGACATCATAACAACTAGAATAAGTTGAGAAGACAGAAGGGAACTGAAAATGAGGGCATGGGGATTATCTGGGGATATTGGAGAGATGAAAGAATCAGTGGGTGGGAGTAGCCTAGAGTGAAGGTTGGGAGGCAGTGTAACTGTGGTCAGAGATTAGTAAACAGTGCAGTTGAATGTAATATCTCAGAAGTGAGTAATTCCGGATTACTGACAACATCAGGGTGCCGCCCTGAGAGTGGGTGACTGAAGAGGAATGACTATCTCTGGAAAGGAGAAAATAAAGACACTGAGAGGCCAGGCAATTGGATGGGTCTTCCACAAGGATACTGAAGGCACCAGAACAACAGTGGGATGCAAGATATAGATGAATGAGACACCAAACTCTCCAATGATTTAGGACACTAATCAGCTTTCTGCTGATTCATAGAGGCCATGTCTTCTTGCATATTATTTAAGATTCCAAACAGTTTTCTTCTTGAGTATTTTTTTCATAGACCCAACCCATGTCAGTTTTTTGTTTTTGTCTTTTACCAAAAGAAAGGGTGTGTGGCTTGCACACTTCTATCCACTAGGGTGTTAATTATCCTCTCATTGACTGTACAGCTAGAGATCTGCCTGATATGAAGAGCTCCTGGCCAGGTCCCAGTATCTGACAAGCATTCATCTTGTGTGACAGCACAAGACTGAGGTAGAGCCCACTCTCACCCTACTGCTAGATTCTTTGACACACTGAACATAGAGAGGGCACAAAACAGAGCTACAATCTACAGCACACTCTGCTAGAATTGTTTGAACTTCCCCATTTTCTGCCCTTCCTTGCTGTTTTAGTTTGCTAAATGCTGCCGGGAGCAATGTACCAGAAGTGTGTTAGCTTTTATAATGGGAATTTATTAAGTTAAAAGCTTATATTTCTGAGGCTATGAACATGTCCAAATCAAGGCATTAGGTAAAGCTCTCTCCCCAAAGGTCAACTGCTGGCAATCCTGGATTCCTGCTACATGGCAGGGCACAATGGCAGCTCTGCCGGTTCCTGCCTTCTCCTATGGGCCACATTGCTTTCACCTTCTTACTCTCCATAGACCTTCTCTCTCAGCCTCTCAGGGTTTCTCTCTGTCTCTCTGGCTTTTTTCTGTGTCTGCAGCTTTTTATTCCTTTGTTTATAAAGGACTCCAGTAAAAGGATTAAGACCCACCCCGGGTCATGCCCAACTGGAGCAATCTAACCAAATGGCCCTTAACTGATATAATCTAATCAAAAGTTCACAATAGATTCAATTTAAGAACATAAATTTCTGGGATTCACAAAAGACTCAAACCAACACATCTGCATAATAAAAACAGAATCTATCATTTATTGAACAAAGCAATGTAGCAGGCCCTGAGCTTTGTGCTTTACCTTCATCATCACATTTAATACTTATAAAAGCCCAGATGAAGAAATTGACTTGATAGAGGTTAAATAATCTACAACCTCCCCCAAGTGCAGGGACAATGACTGGCGAAGGTGGATGATCCATGGATAGGCCCTTGATATTGACAACTATGCTTATGAGACTTTGCTCTTGAAATTGAAACTTAGCCTAGTGTTGTGGGGTACCTAAGAGTTGCCTCCTGAGAGCCTCCTGTTGCTCAAATGTGGCTTCTCTCTAAGCCAAACTCAGCATATAAATGCATTACTTTCCCCCAGCATGGGACATGACTCCCAGGGATGAGCCTCCGTGGCACTGAGGGATTACTACCAAGAACACACTAGCAAAGCAACTGGAAAAAGACCTCAAATAAAAGGGCGGAAAGGTAAAGACAAATGAGTTTATATGGATAAGAGACTTCAAAGTGAGTCGGGAGGTCATCCCAGAGGTAACACTTATGCACATCTCAGCAGGATCTCATAGACTGCCAAAGAGGGTATTACTCCAAATAGTGGGGCTCCTGAGGGCTCTGGAGACACCCAGGACCTATGGTCAGGACAGATAGCTCTGAAGTTTGGTGCCTTGCCAGTGGGCCCTACTTTAGAGTGTGTGCTCCTGAGAGTGACAGAGTTGGACTCAATTATGGCTTCCCTATACATGGCTCATCTGTCCCTTCCATTTAAACCTATACTTGGTGCTGGAGTTTGGAGGTGTATGTCCAAGAAACTGGAATCTTTGAGCTGTCCATGTGCCAGCTGGGCCTGGAGCCTCAGCGGAGTTGCAACACCTACTCTCCAG